>JASANF010010336.1:0-22129 GCA_030248245.1 Trissonchulus sp. WLG1_4 | reverse complement strand
GCAATTTTTTCGGCTTCTCCGAAATCGTCAAATCATCCGGAGCGGCTTTTTTGGCGAAGATCAACTTCAATTTTGCCTTACATTCCATGGATTCGTTTGATTTTCTTCGTCATCCTCTTGAAACGACACATTTTTTGGTCAAAGTCGTCATTTTCCGCATCGACAAGCGTCTATCTTCGTTTTCTCGACTCGCACAAGGTTCGACTAGCGCTCGACTGGGTAGAATAACGCTTGACGGTTTGTCCAGTTCACGGCGGTAAAAGCTAGCTTTTCTCCACCATTTGCGTCGTAGTTTCGTCCATACTCGCGCTAACTGACGAGTTTTCATTCGCCAAATTCCAAGATCTGGCTTGCTGTACGGGTTGCAGCGTATTCTGCTGTCTAGGCGAATCGTTTCGGCCGCTTTTCGAGCAAACCGTCGACGTCGGCTCGGCCGCAACCCTGTGTCCACGACGCTTGGTGACGTTAATTGACGCACGCGAAAAGTTGCTACGCTGCGATTCGCCATAGTAAAGGGAACTTAGACAATTGGTGCCCGAGTGGTACGAATAGTCGCGCAACACGAGACAGCAGCAAACCACTCGTTTGCGACCGCGCAATTTGCGCTGAAACATCGGCAGACAGATGCAAAAGGGAGACACGAAGTATTGCAGATGCCAGAGAATGTGAGCAGTGGTCAAAGAGAAATAGACGCATCATTTCGTGCTGCAAAAGAACATCTCGATTTGATTAGTTTTTAGAATAGATTACAATAGACGAGGGGTCAATTCCTATTATAGAATCAAACAGAGAATAGATTAGATTTAGAATAGATTAAATTAAATTTAAATTAAATGAGAGATCAACGCTTAAGCACAATGCTGGGTAAAATTTAAGTTGGGTTTTAAGAAGCAGTCATGATTTATTCATTCGGTTAGGTAACTTACTTTTGGAAATGGCTTCAGGTTTAGGTTTAGGTTAGAAACTCCTGTTCAACTGTGGTTTATTGTACAATCAGTATGTATGTATCTTATTAAACTTTCACTGGCCCAAAGTACGAAACCTGGCGGTGTAATGCTTCACAAAATGAGTAGCAGCCCTCGCCTGACAGTTTACCAGTACTTGCCCTGGGGAATACGCGTGGTACTATTTAATGTCATGTATGCCCATATAAAAAGTAGAGTTATTGATATACAAGTTGGTTTCATTTACGTCTCGGTTAAGTACATAGCATCACATTACTGAAACGTCAATATTGTGTAGTGTATATGCAGGGGCGGACGCGGGTCAGAATTTTCGATCCGCGACCAAACCCAACCGGCGGCTCGACACTCTTGGGTAACCCGTGACCCAACCCGCGCCGTAAAACCCGACCCGCGACCAACTTTGACCCACCGCTCCATAGCCATAGCCTACCTGATGCTTGATTGTTATTAGCTGATAATTAATTGATTTTAGCTGATGCCCATATATAATTCAATTTGCAAACTGTACATCTGTCATCGTTTGCATTTGCAATGCTACCTTAAACGAATGGTACTTACATATTACACGGTACTCAAATTTTAGAAAAATCGGAGGCCGACATAGTAATTTTTTCCGGTTTCGCGGATCGGGAAAAAATTCGCCGACCCACAAAGCCTGAAGTGGGTACCCGCGGGTCGACTCACGGCTCAAATTTTTCGACCCAACCCAACCCAGCCCTCGGGTACCGACGACCGCGTCCACCCCTGTATATATTTCCAGTTATTTAGTTTTTATTTGCTACCAGAATTGAAAAATAAATTTTAATCCTATTTAATAACAAACCTTAATCATTGTAGGCCAAAACCGATTAGTCAGATTCATGAAACAATTAGGAAAGTTCAGAAATAAATCCACAGTGATAAGAACGATGAATGATAATAAAGTTCTTCGACGCGCGTTGTAAGTCCGGCGTATGAATTCTTCACTAACGATTACCAGGGACTCCAAAACCATATTCGGGGTCCCCAGACAAGCAGAATCAGTCCCATTTTGGCGACTCAGACGCGTGGGACCACATTTGCGTCCCACATTTGAGGAAAAAACGTAAAGTTTGAAAATTAGAATCAAGTTCACAGCAGAGGCGATTGTAAATGGACAGAAGTAGAGCAAAATATTGGACATGAACTGAAATGGAGCAAGGTGGTTACGTCATTGACTATAGTATTAACTTATTAACTTATTAACTAGGCTATTTTAGTTTTTTTTATGTTTGCCCATTAGGTGGTCGAGCCCAGGGTGGTGCCTGGATTCACCTCCTCCTTGTTTTTAAACTAGACCAGGCTACGGGTATAGCTCCAAAACAAGGCCATGCTAACTAGGTACATAGAATGTGTGAGTGTAGAAACAGTTTAAGATATTTTTAGGGCAGAAATTAGAGCCCTACTTCCGATCCCGAAGCGTACAGTCGTGAGTACCCCGAACTATTTTAGTAAACTTCAATAACTATTAACTGTGTCAGTCAACTAAGTGAAGGTGAAGATAACCAACTTAAATAGCATACCTACATCTTCGTTAGCGTAAGTAATAATACCCTGTCTAATTTACAAACATTTTGGTGGTAATAGTCTTTCACCTGTTTTCGAGTGATCATTTTATATATATACTTATTTTATATTTATATACTAATGCGCAACGACCTTCTAAATAAAACAAATAATCAATCAAATTAATCAATTCTCACCTTCATATTTTCAATCTGTTTATGACTCAAAGTTTCATTATGAAATATGCACGCGGGCAAGTCGCCCTTCACTCCGGATCGAGTGGACAAAATGACATAAAATTGTGAGCCGAAAGAAATAAAAATTAGCAGAGCCAGAACTGTTACATTTTTGCAAAAAAATCGTCTTAATCGAGTCCGACTGGCCGAATTCCACGAAAAAACAGCTACGTATCGTTCCACGGCAATGGCGGTTAAACAAAGCGTCGGTAAATGCTGCACAGCGGCCATTAAATAAACCGAAAACTGGCAAAAACTTTCCGTCATGAGCGCAACTTTCACGCCGTCAATTTCTTGCGCCACGACGTAGCAAATAAGGACTCCCAGAAATCCCATATTTCCAAATAGGATTCCAAGGGTTTGTGGGACGAAGTGGAATTTTCCACGACAAGTTATCACCACGATTAAGTTTATCAGATTTACGCAAAGTCCGGCAATAGCTACAATTGGCGTGTACCAGCGCAGAAATATTTTGACGCGATTGCTCCAATAAAAGTGTTCGATACTTCCGTGATGGAGCAAATTCGTCAAATTGCGCATTACGTCCATTCTGAGGTCAAATGTGAAATTATGCATCATCATGCTGAAATAGACATGCTGTTGTATCAATATTAAACTTGGCTAAAAGAGTAACTTCATCAAATTCTGTTAGGTTGAAAAAGTTTAGTGTGGTTTGTTCCGTTTCTGAACTCCACTGGTATTATCAGATTGGTAAAAAAATGAAATGTGTCATAAATACCGATATTAATAATGTAGAAGAATATAGTAATGTACCTACCTACTCAAAAACATGAGCACTGAAAAATGTTTGTTTAAAACTGTAGGTAAAAGTTTGGCTAATTTGGTAATGCAGTAAGTTAAAAAGCGTGAATTAAAGACGATAGTCAGTAAAAACTAATAAATTATTTATACATATTCTTGTTCTTCCGTATAATTTTGTTCACCTACCTATCAGGGTGCTGTTTACGAATTGCAGTTGTCAGCCACCATTTTTTATTTGGTGTAAAATTTCAACGTTATGAAAACTAGCTACCAGTTTGGGTCACCGAACTGTACGCCATTGGAGAATCCGTCTAAGGGCCCATTCCTTTACCGGATTAAAGGGTTAATTTTAATTGGACTAAACGGTTTAAAAATTAAGCTTCAAAACGCCATTCCAAAGCCTCAGGATTAAACGGGCTGAATTGCTAGCGCGCTGCTTTTTAATCGGACTAAGCGGACTTAACAATGCACGCTAATGTTAAGCGTGCATGTTAATTCCGTTTAGTCCAGTGGTAGTTTTGGAATGAGGTCAGACTAAAATTGAGCCGCTGACTTATTTTAACTCCTTTAGTCCGTTTAGGTAGTCCGATATTCCTAAACGTCGGACTAAAACAAGTCCAGTCCGTTTAATCCGGTAAAGGAGTAGGCCCTTACAGTGCCTTTACATTCTCAAATTAACAAAATAATCAAAAAAATCATTAGATAGTCAAACTTTATGTATTTTTGATACCTTTTTTTAAGAGTCAATTTGCATGTGGCTAAATCCGTAAAACAATGCAAAATTTTTTTTAAATCATGCACCCTAGCCCTGCTATGTTTGTACCTAAGCAATTGTAAACCTTTTTACATGAACAAAGTTAGGATCAAGTTTAATTAGTGGCAGAAACTATTTCTTAAGTTCTCCACAGAAATTGACAAAAAATTGTCCTTAGTCCTCAAGGTCAAGCATGAAACATGTTTAAAGCTTCACGTACAAAATGCAAAAAAACTAAAACATGGTAGATCAATCACGGAGAAAATCCTAGTTTTTAAGTTACAATTTCAAATAAAAAAATAACATTTCAAAAATCACGTTCTAATAGTAGTTTAGCTGGAAATAAAAAAGCTAGAATGTTTGGCGCAGCTTAGTTCCAGCAAAACAGTGGCTTAGCTTTCAAAGATTCTCAACTGCTAAGTTTAATCAGATGCCATGAAACCTCTGCATTTCCTTCAAAACTATATGCTTGCTTTCCGTTAATAGAACTATAAATAGGCTGAATTACTGAATAATTCTTGAATTATCCAGGCCCCCTTGTATATGATATATACTTGGTTCTGTGTTTATGGAGTCTATACATTTTGGAGTGTACGTTAGCATGGGCAAAACAGCTAGAAATGGGGGTTCTTGCTATGTATATTTCAGCGTAAAAACTGGCCCCGAAAGCGGCAAAAATCCTTTGTTGAGTAAAAATTTAATATGTACGATAATAATAATATTCAAAGCCGAAAGCTAATAATACACTGTTTGTTTTCACGCGCATAACGAAATTTACAATAAAATTTGGAAGTTGAAACCAAAACGGTGCGACCCTATTAATTCCATTAGTCCAACTTAGTCCAAAAACACTGCCGAAACAAGGATGCTTTGCGAACTTGCAATGAATACTGTAAAAAATTTCATAAAATACGGTTGCTTATAGTTATCACAAATTTTTGTCCGCGTTAAAGTCCACAAAGTTAAAAAAATCATCAACGAGTATCCGCGGATTCGAACCCAGACTCTGGCAGTGAAATCACCTTAGACCAATTGAGGATTTGATGACATTTTCCGACATTTTGATATTTTGATAACAACAGTTTGGAAGACCCGATACGTCTGAAAAAAGATTGAAAACTTAGTCAATTTATTTCATTAGTAAATCAAGAATTATTTTCTTTTTTGAAAACTACCAGACGAAGAAGATTGTGGTTTTTGCCTGCGCCAAAACACAAGTCCAGACAAACTTAACTCAAGTGGTTATAGATTGTTGCGCTGGCAGCTTGGCGTACATATTAAACTACACCTATGTTGTGAGTCTTGACGCAAGGGTAACGAGGTCTAATAACTTTGTCTTAATTTTACAGTACCGACCAAAATTACTTGCCACAGACTCCGGTGTCAAAGCGAAGTTGAAGTCTATTGATTCCGGAGTTAAAGTATATATAACTGTATTTATACCATACCTGAAAAAACAGTGCAATAACTAACGTCAATAACTAAGTGCACGCTGCTAGATTCACGACGTGCATTAGTTAATGCACTGCTGTAGGCGTGCATGTCAGTTATTGACTTATCGCACTGTATATTTCAAAACAGATATAAGTACGTTATATCACTTTGTAGCATGCACTCAGCCACTATTCGCACTAAAACGTGAAGCCCGTGTGCATAAACTCGTGCGCTGCGCGCACTCGTCCATGCACTTAGCGCTTCACGTTACAGTGCGTATAAGTTACGGAGTGCACACTACATCGTGGTATAACTTACACATATATGTACTTTGACTCTGGAATCAAGTTACTCCGACTCTGTTTTGACTCTGGAGTCTGTCTGTAGCAAGTCATTTTGGTCGGTACTGTAGTTTTTCCAATAAATATGAATGGCTATTGCAGATTGATTGACAAGCCGATTCAGCAGAGTGTAGGTGGAGCTTAGAATGTGAGAATTGAGGTGAAGATGTAAGGGCCTGTCACGTTTGTCCTAAAAAGAAGACCAATGGTTGACCTTCAAGACATAGCATACGCTTAGGAAAAGAATAGTTCTACCTTATGCGAAAGACCGCTTGCAATTTGAAGCTGTAAACGCTGAGCTATGGCCTTCCAGAAAAACACCTAAAAACGTAATTACCCCCTTAACGCAATTCCTTAATACAATAGTTACTGCATCAGAGAAAACAAAAATTAGAGTATAACAAAATGCAGACAAACAGTACAAAAAAACTGTTGAAAACCCTTCTTTTTACTTCAATAGGCCCGTTTGAGGTTTGAACGAATTTACTCTGAAGAGAAACTAAGGAAGATTCTTCTGATACATAACGTCCAATACACACCTATTAACCCAAAACAAGGAAGTGTCATACTCTTCTCATTATGTACTCTTGGTGATAGCATAATCAGTTATGTCAAACATGTGTTGGCTATAAACAACACATAATTGTGTGTTCCCGGGCGTAACTTTATGTGCACAGCCTTGTGAGCAAATCAGTGAGCTTGGACACAGAGAGAAACTGATACTCCTGTAAATATTTTTCGTGCATAACCCGCGACCGCAAATTAGATATGACATGTTCATTGAATGGAAACAGAACTTAGCCTTTTCGCAAGTAATTAGCCGTCTAGTAGACAAAATGACACTCTGACGTAATTAATCAGAAAAATGGTAAAATTAAATTATAAATATAAAATTATTATTATAGGCGCATTAAAAGTCAGTGCTGTATGACCTTAAATTATAAAGCACTCCTTATGATATGAAAAATAGCTTGAGGCTTTTGTCAGTTTTGCATAAAGATTCAATTTTATTAGCAGAGAGTCAGGATCGATTCATACTTTTGCAACGATGTTGAACCCTAAAGGTAAACGGATAAACGGACATCCAAGTGAACGGCAAACGGATGTTTGATTATGACTTAGTTTTTGTACGGCAGACTGTCCCCTAAGGGGCCGCGTATTATATACTACATATAATCGGAATCTGAGATCCCTACGTTAAACTGGGTAGGTAGGACGAATTTGTGCAGGTTATAGCATGATGTATAGTGCACTCAGTAATTTATACACATTGTTACGTGAAGGGCCAAGTGTATGCCCTAAAATAAAAATGTCGGATTTTAGGGAAGCACTTCCTCAACTAATGACGTCGAACACTGTTGACAGATTCTTTTTAACGAAAACATGTAAATTACCAGCCAACAAATTGAGTTTTTGAAAAAACAAAAGTGATATATTTGGTTCAGTTGTCAAATTATACCGTAACAAACAGTAGCTCACTTATTAACTACAGCGAAAGCACGAAAGTGAGTCTGTATAGACAATATGTAAGCCTGAAAAAAGTCAGATCCAAAAATAATATTCCTAATTGGACGAATTCGTGACATTTCAGCCCCAGTGTCACATTTGACATTAAAAATTTAACTTTCTCCCTACACATTTCGAAATGACAAGTCTATTTACTAAAAGTTTAATTAGAAATAGTACCACAGAATAGTGAAAATAGTTTTACGCAGAGGTCGCATTGTCAAAAACGTTATTAAGGTACCCTAAACTTGGATTTTCTATGAAAAATTTAAGTCTACGTTCGGATGGTTGATAAACTTTACTATTGTAAGCAAGCTTCTGTCTGATTAGCTTTTGTGCATGAGATAATGTATTTTCCACAGCTATTTCTCACCTACATTAACGCGATGCATGTGTGCGTGTGATTAGCCCAACTAAACCTGTTCAGTTTATGCTTCATAGCAAGACCTTAAGTTATTCCATGGAAATTCAACATCTACTAGCATACAGTGTGTCACGTGACCTGATAAATGTTCCTTCAATAGAGAGGTATGTCAAAACAGTGATATATATATTATATACGTATCTACAGTTGACTGGCCATGATTAAACTAAATTTTTATTCCGCCTAGAGGCGGAATATTTAGAATGATTTGGTAGCAACAAGAGTTAAGCACTTGGTGCTACGAGCCACCATACGGCCTATGCTTATCATAGGCTTATGGCAGTCTTTTTTTCCTGCCAATGGGGGCCGATACTGACAAATAGAGTTCTGCCTGGGCCTGTAGCGGGCCGCGGGCCGCGGGCCGGGCCTGCGAGATTTTTTAGAAACGGGCCCGGCCCGTAAAATTCCGGGCCCCGGGCCGTGCGCGGCCCGCCGTGCCGTAGCGGGCCCCGGGCCGTGCGCGACCCGCCGGGAATAGATATCCGCAAGCCCATGGCCGTCTCGAGCTTCAGCAACGTATGAACAATGACTGCATTGCAAATATATTGATTTTTACAAGTGCGCAGGCACTCATACGACACTCAGACGCACACACAATGCATTTTCTCACTTGATAAAGTTTGTGCAGGGCCAGCCAGCCCGAGGGCACCGGGCCAGCTACGGGACGGCTAGCGGGCCCCAGGCCTGCTCCGGGTCGGCCCGCGGGCCCCGGGCCTATCAGCCCGCAACGGCCCGCCGGACCTGTAGCGGGCCGGGCCGGCCCGGGCCGGGTCCGGCCCGGAAGCGCGCTAGTTGGCCCGGCCCGGAAAATTTGCTAGTGGCAGAACTCTACGACAAAACCATGTTTAATCTGAAAATAAATTACAAATAATACGTTTACGACAAAACCATGTTTAATCTGAAAACAAAATAACAAATAATACGTTTAAATTCTTAACTATTGCTTAACTCAAATATAACTTTCTTTAAAATTACGTATATGAAACTGTTTTATTGAAATTTTGTTTTCATTCGCGGAACCCCCCTTTCCAGTTTTTGTTCTGTCTGGCTTTTGATCGACACATCTGAATTCGTCTGGCCAGTCAAGTTCATATGTAAATTAGTTAAAAGCGTGTAGCCAATCATTGTTCGGTATAGTTACGTATCAGGCACGATAGCCAATCATATTTCATAGGCGGAGCTCAGTCAAATATGCAAATTAGTTTGCAAATTCTTAGGTAATCATATTTCATAGGCGGAGCTCAATCAAATATGCAAATTAGTTTGCAAATTCTTGTGTACCACCAGGCAGAGCAGTACAGTGAAGAGGTAGTCGCGATGTTTACCGCGCAGTCGATGGTGTGAATTTGTGGGTGCTAGTTATTAGATAGCTATGCAATGAAAACAATCCTAAATTTTAGCACCACACATTTTGAAATTGGTTAAGCCTCAGCTAAGTTAGCATTTTCCAAATTTAATCGTATGTCAAACCATCACAGATACAAGATGAGAAATAACCAACGCACAAAAGAAGTCAAACAGCTGCGGACAAATAGGGACCTAGTTGTTAAATTTTAATGCACGTGAATCTGTCGTGTGATTTACTGAGTTTCTACATTAAACAATGCCCCAATGACGGGAAAGCTTCAAAAAAGATAGACTATGCAAATCAGGAATAGGTATATAAACGGACTGGACATATTCACGACTGCAGTCTAAGAATGATAATGGTCTGAACTCTGAAGAAAGTAAAAAAAGTCAGCTGCGTCATTTAGTGTGAGCCCTTTCCTAAACTATAAACAGACTGAAGCCCGGTTCACTACTTGTCCTTAAGGACAGTGGGACAGGGACAAGGACAAACTTTGGTCAACTGCTGTGAGAAACTGACAAAGCGTGTAATTTATTGTATACGGTCCGGAAGTAATATCAACTAGATTCTTACGAAAAATCGGCTTATTTGGCCAAGTAGGTTTGTTGGATTTGCTCAAGGACAAAATGATAGGGACAAGGACAAGGACGAGTATGAATCGTGGTTGAAGGTATTCAGAATGCACGCATGCATTCATTCAAAATCAGTTTGGTTGTCCAAAGCCGTTTAGTCCAAATTTTTAAGTCGTTCAAACGGGAAAGCTAATTTCCTATAGGAATCGGTTTTTCGTTAAGGAAAGTATATTTTTAGCCGAAAGTTGACTGAGTCATACTGCTTTGCTATTAGTTCAGCAGACACTAAATTGATCAAAAAGAAACAGAAAACGAAATTGAAATCAAGAGCAACCAACTTTTTGTTCTCGCGCAACATTTTCGACGAAATTTCTGAGGTAAGCAAGACAACCTGTCGGAATTTGGCAATTAAAGATGACAATAAAAAAACGAGAATAAATGAAAATAAAGAAGGCAAAAAACAAAACAAACAATCAGTCAATAAAACGCAGCTGTTACTTATTCGTATTTGAGTATTCGAGTAGGTACTCAAGTATTCACCGTATTCGAGTTAAAAAAGTTTTCAGTATGCAAGTAACGCAAAAATTCTGAAAATAAAACAGAGATTTTTGCATGCACAAGTAAATACGGTGTTTAAATACGTATGTAATAAATACCTATGTTAAAATGTAATATGTATGTAATAAATACCTACGTATGTTTAAATACCTATGTAATAAAAATAAAGAAAAGGAAAACAAAAAGAAAAAAAGTTCAAATAGTCAAAACTTTGTTAATAATCTAACCTTAGAGTCAAACCTATCAAACCTATAATAGAATAAAACAGTCAAAAAATTCTTAATAGTCTTAATATAATACAGCACATATGATCTATTTAACTATTATTTATTAAACTTTTAATTTACTTAAACACGATCTAACAGTGTGGCTAGAAAAGCCTAACTTTATACTTAGCACTAAAGGAGAAACTTGGAACAAAAACAAAAAAGCTCGTTCATTAACACTTTATTTTCTACAAAACTCTGTTCAACTCATCTAAAGTAATAGTTTGCAGCTTATTAGCCTGTATTAACTCGGGTTGATGATAAAAATAAAAATTATCGGAAGCCAAAAGCGCATGAAAATTCGTCAAACCTCTACTGAACATCAATTTCAGCAATCCTCGGGAGGTATTTCAGGCCGAGCGTCGGCTACAGGTTTCACAGGTTCAGGCTAGTGCGATAATCACAGTGATAGAATATAAATGGCCAGGTTACCTTACCTAATAGTCTATCGTGGAAAATGGGATGCTAGAGAACCTTTCAGCCCCATCTAGCGGGTAGATACCACCCAAAGTTAGCCACCAGTTAAAAGCACCACTACCTGAGAGCTGTTTTATGCCGCGCTAGCCAGGCAAAAAGTCTAATATTGAGCGCCGGAGTCTCACAGAAAAGTTGTGTCTTCTTCGGTTGTTTGGCTTCAGATTTTTACCTTCTGTTCGCGCCTAATTAGAGCGCCTTACTGTAGACACACTCCCAGTACCAGAACTAATTGAAAACTTTCGGGCTAGCTTCATTGAAAAAACAAACCCATGTGCCTCGCATTCGTTATTTATAGAGCCTGTTTCTAGTTTTGACACAATTTAAGAGAAAAAAACTAGATACCCTAGGTGTCACGTGGTAATGTGTGAATGACTACTGTGTTTTAGATAAAAAAAAGAATAATAACATAAAAAAGATAAAATAATAAAAAAATGATGATGAAAATAAAAATGATAAAATAATAAAAAAATTAAAAAACTGCTGCTGGAATTTACAGTTCATCAAGCCAACGTAGCGATTAGTCTTCTGGACGTTAAAATTTCACCAATCAAATCCGATCCGAAATACAGACCAAAATTACTTGCTACAAACTCCGGAATCAAAGCGGAATCACTTGATTCCGGAATTAAAGTAAATAGTAGTCTATTACTTTGACTCCGGAATCACGTGACGCAGACTCCTGATTCCGTAGCAAGTAATTTTGGTCGGTACTGCACATAGGTCACAACAAAACAACAGTAACAAAGCTGATTCATCTACTCATGAATAAGTAAATAAGTTTTCGACTAAGTTTTGACTCACCAGAATTTCACGGTGTATGCTCTTGGTTCACAAAGTGTAACATAACATTGTTTTTCGATGTAACAAAGGCACGCTTCATCAATTTTAATGAATAAACATAACAAACTTGAAGGTTAAGGTGTAAAGAAAAAGCAAAAAGCCAATGTATTTTATTGGCTTATGGAAATTTATTTTAATTTATTTCACTTACAGAACAAAAAGAGAACACCTTTTTTGTAAAATTAAGAAGGTTTAAACACTGACATTTTTGCGTTCTAAATTGTTTATTATCGTAAGTGGAACTTCTGGTATTGTTTTGAACTCCGCTATAACCTTATATCGCTGATATTGTAAATGAAGAATGTGAATGAGACATGTCAGCTGTGGTGTAGTAGTAGTAGCAAGAGTACATAATAGCTTCTCACTCTATATAGAAGAAGAGTGAGACACTCTCCAGCCTGCCTGTGTTCTAGTACAGGCAGATGCGCTGGTCGTTTTCAATCTACATGTTGACATTCTATGCAACATGTGACTGGCCAATCAGCGCGTATATTCCCTGCGTAACACACTTTAGTATATAATCGCTGATGCGTTGATAAGCATTAAGATAAGGATAAAAGCTTAACAAGCACGTTTTGTGAGTAGAGTTAAATTAATTTTGGATAGAATTCGTTGCGACATGCTTACAGTGCTGAGGATATTCTTCGAATATAAAACGCGGCACCAAAATATTTTAAAGCCAACATTTACAACTAATCCTAACAATTCTCAGTCGCAGCTACTAGCCAGCAATGACAGCGCTAATGGTTACAAATGTTGCCATATCAGGAAAACTCATATGGGACAATTTACTTTTATCAATCTACCTACACAGTAATGTAGTAACAGTCAATTAATGAGTCTAAATTTGCGTCTGCGGGTGCGCAATAGCGATTTTTTTTGATGAATCTGGGTTCTAAAATGACCTCAACTGAACTCAACCTCAGTTGTAGTATCGGTAGCCGTGACGCCGTATAAAGTTTAGTGATTACAATAAGTAGTGTTAAAAACAGTTTTACTGAACTTGTAGATCATAACATGCCATTTTTGCAATAGTACATACATAGTTCTAAACTCCCACAACCAAAAACTTTGATAGAAAATAAAAATGTCTTCAAAATTGTCAAAAAATGTCACTATTGCGACTGCTTCCCATGGGCTAAAAGAGGGATACAGTTTTGAGAAAGAGTTGCCTGTTTGGTCGAAAAAAGGAACCGATTGTGGGTTAACTTATCACTGACTGCGACTGAATTAAACGACAATCTAATTTCCAAAGGAAATTCATTTTGAGATATAAACTTTTCTGAATTTCTTCAAAGTTTCTCAATCAATTTCGCTGAAAGTTTGTCAAAATATCCCCAAAGGTATTTGCAAACCTTTTGTAATGTTTTTACAAGCAGACTATAAATAAAAAATGAGTTATTAGCCTTTATCCCTATCCCGTTTTATGATTGGAGCACGTGCACAGGCGTCTGCTAATCAGAGAATAGAAGCTCGCTTCTGATTGGCCAGTCACATGTTGCATAGAATGTCAACATGTTGCTTGAAAACGACCAGCGCATCTGCCTGTGCTAGAACACAGGCAGGCTGGAGAGTGTCACACTCTTCTTCTATATAGAGTGAGACGCTATTATGTACTCTTGGTAGTAGTAGTAGTAGTAGTAGTAGTACTGGTAAGCATTCTCGACGTCGACGTGAGTGGCCCGGGCTCGAATCGCAACAATCTTTTTGTTCCTTCTAGAGAAGGAACTCTTGTTTTGAAATTAACTGCTCATAGCGTTTAACGCTACTGAGCATGGTGCATAGCCAGTATGATTTACGTGTATTTTCAGCTTGGGAGCTGCCTGCTGATTTTTGTGTTGTAAATGCAGGGCCCTGGCCTCGTTGACCTAGCCCTTTTGGTATTCCGTCTGGCATTGAGACTGTAGTCACGTTCAGTTGTCATAGTTACGAGCGCGCAACTAAGCCTAGAAGTTACATGTTTAGTTGTTATTTTGGGAACCTAAATTCAGTCTAAAAGGTATTTTAATTACATTCTGTTTACGTTTCGAGTTATGTTCTAAAAGGGAAAACTTATTCTGAGTGTGAAATGGAAAGTTTAGATTGATCTAAAAAGAATGCAATGTAGGCTAGCCGGTTGGCTTGAGGGGAATGGCGGACGTCGGTCGGGGCTAAATTATTGGGGGAAGCTTGTAGTTTTCAGCAGGAAATAACTCTGAGTACTAGTGGACCGGCGCTCCTGAGTTAGGAGACTAATTTCTTCGTTCGGGTCGTTATTATTTGTGTGTTTTTATAGTACATTGCATAATTTGTTCCACTGTATAAATTCTTGTTGTCAGGCTCTTCAATAAAGCCTTATTTTTAGCTTTGTGTTCGCGTGTACTGGTGCTATATTTGGTCTCTGCGTTTGTGTTACTAGGGCCCGTAGGGGTAATAATTAGAGTGCTCCCGAACCTGTTGCTGAGCGAGTTCTAGACGTGTAGTTTCGACGCTCTAGCGTCAAGTTGTTATCACTGCGTGCTCTCCGGCACAGATAGGCACCGGTCACGGATATTGAGATAGCCCGCCAGCTCACGCGGATGACATAAGACCGGGGGCCGCAGTATAACAAAGTGGCGACCGTGAACCAGGCTTTGGAGCACCTAAGACGCCTCGACGTGTGCCCAAATTTTGAAAAATTTTGCTTAAAATTTACTGATTTTTTGTGTTTATAACCGGTTAAAAACCCGGTTAGTGGAACCAATTGTGCACAAATTACACCCCCCCCTCCCTCACGAATACAAATACTGGTTCTCCTGTGCAATTTGGGTAAAATTTTGGGGTAATTTCAGCGAAGTTTGGAGTAAATAGTAAGTTTGTGAATTTTATATGATTTTAGTGTTATTTAGTTTTTGCGAATTCTAACGGAATTTTTACGAAATATTGTCAGGGGAGTAGAGTGTAAGAAGGGGAGCAAGTTTTGACCGCTCCTGACCCCGAAATTTTGATTTTTCAGACGAATTTCTTCCCCCCCCCTAAGCCTAAGCCTAAGCCTGAACTGTGATTTTTTGAGAGGGGTCTGCTGCAAAATTTAGCGACTAAAAGTAAAATCTAGTGCCAGAAACGGAATTTACGGCAGCGAAAACCCTAGAAAACACATTTTCCGTAAAATTTTTGACCGATTTTAGTCTGATTTTTCACGAAAAACACTTCAAGTTACACTGTTGGAGGACACTATTTTGAGCAACACGTACGTATATAATTTTTGAATTTTTGGAATTTTCGTGTTGAATTGAAATTTTTGGTAACTCCCCCCTATTCTATCACCAAATACACCCTACCCCCCTGCTTTAGTCCATTTTTCTGGAAAAATTTCCAGATTTTCAGCGAAATATAGGCCGGAATAGCCTTTTTCTGATAATTGCTAAAAGTACGAAATTTTTACATATTTATTCTTAGTTTTTGATTTATATTGTCAAGATACGTCAGTAATTTCTATCTACCGGCTATTTTCATGCTTTCTTTGCAATTCTATTAGAAAAGACGAGTATATATTGTTGAAATTTTCGTTGTGTGTGTTATTTTCAAGTGTTTCAGATTATATACACTTGCCTTTCAGGATCCTGTCTACCTCGGTCGTGGTCAAGTTTATTTTTCCTTTGCTGTTTTTAGATTTTATAGTAGTATTTTATTAGTTTAATTTGTTAATGTTGATCTATAATAAACTTTTGTAATTAGAAATTGTGATTTGATTACTAAATTTTGAACCAGTTGAAATTAGTGTGTTAAATATATATTTAATATTTGCGGTTTTCTATTGAAACATAATCTTGATTTTGAATATTGACCTGCATTTAGTACCCCGATCCGCTGAAATTATTCAATAACAGTTGTATTGTGTATATTTTTAGTGTTTTTCAGACTATATTTTGCAGGAATTCGTAGAAGCCGCTAGCGTTGATAGGACCACGGACCCCGACCAGCAAATTGCACACAGTTACCGATATCGACTTCACCCGCCAGTCAAGCCTCACACCCTACACAACTACAAAAGCTGCAGCGTGTAACCACTGAGGTTATTATTAGTTATTATTTGATATCGATTTGTAAAATTTTTGCTACTTTCTAGTAGTTTGTTATATTTTATTGCTCTGATTCCTAAGTCTGAACTCTCGAAATTGAAGTGGTCGAAGGTCGAATTTTCCCAGCTATAAAATTTTCACCGGGTCAAGGTGAAAATAAGTCATCAGTGTCACCCCGAACTTGGGGAAATTTTTATTTGACCAGAATTTCTACATTTTTGGCAAAAATTTTGCATTTTTCGATAAATTTGGACTAATTTTCAGCATTTTTACGGGAAACACTAAAACCGCGATTTTGGCTAAAATTTTTTCGATCAGTTTTCGAAAACGGTTTCAATTGTAAGTTAATATACTAAATTTACAGAATTTATTTGGTTTCGAAGCAAAATTCGTATTTTGACCCTGTAACCGGTGAAAAGTTTGGAGCTAAAAATTTGCCATTTGTAGTATTTCATTATATACATCTCGAATTTTTGAATCTTCTTCACGTAATGAATACCTCAGGCGGTGCACGAATCCCACGCACACCAGTTCGACTTGATCAAGACAATACCGACCTTGATTCGTCGACCTACCGAGTCGACCCTCCCCACCCTGAACAGTCGGCCATTGGCCAAGTCACCCTGAACGTGCCACAGGATACTGAAGGCATGAGTGCAGGCGCTACAGTAGGTAGGGATTTAATAGGCCGGGGCGCTTGCGCCGGCCATGTAACTTTTGCAGATTGCTCCTCCGACGAGGAATACCACCGCAGACTGACGCGCGAGCAAAAGCGCAAGCTGGAGCTGAAGCGAGCGGCCAAACAAGCCGCCAGTCTCGCACAACAACTGGAGTCTGCCACCCTCCAAGGAGCAGCCGCGCACCTACATATGCCACGGCAGCCAGATCCACAAGCCGAAATAGGCGCAGTGGCGCGGGTTCAGGGACACACACAGCACACACAGAGTTCAACACATGCATTGGCTGATGGCCAACAAATAGTAGTAACAACAATGGGGTTCGAGAATGGAACTAGTACACCGAACTTGCAGCTCGGTGCATCAAACCTCCCAGTGCAAACCACCTCGCACAATGGCCAACAGCTCTCTATGCCGGCGACTACGCCAAAATTTCCCAATTTTCCGGCTACCACGCCCAAATACCCAAATTTTTGTCCACCTAAATTATTGAATGAGCAGTCTGAACTGCCAACTGAACCAATGTTCCTCTACACACGCACAAACACTACACATACATACACTCAGCCGATTTTTGCAGTCGATCAGGTGGAAACAGCATGCAATATAGGGTTTCAGCAGCAAGCACATACCATCCAACATGAACCTCAGTTTCAGTGGAACCCCACAACGCAGAATCAGACACGAATGTCACAATTCCCCGCAGTGCGCACACAATATGCGTCTACACCCACAAATTTGGGAATGGAGCAGGGTCCGCAAATTGCGCAAAACATCTTCCATTTGGGGAATAATACGGGACTGCATGGGGAGCAAAACCAGTGCTTTTTAACATCCAAAATTACGAATTTTGGTCCAATGCCGGGGTATATAAACCCGAGCAATTTTGGTGGGAACCCAGTGGGGACACAACAACCCCAACGCCCAGCCTACGACCCCCAGAAATTACAGGGGATGCTAAAATTCGTCGCAGATTTGCCTGTTTTTGACCATGATATTACAAAATTGACTCTGCAAGAATGGCTTCAAAGCCTCACCATGCGACTGCAAATGGCCATGGTTCCAGAGGAACATTGGGGCAGAATTTTGTGCTTCAATTTGGGAGGCCGAGTTAGTCTCTATGCCTCAAAATTGCCCCAGGGGACAAACCAAAATTTTCGTGCATTGGTAGAACATTTGACACCCGTGTTCGGTGCCCGAAAAATGACCAAAAATGACTATCACCGTCAATTCATGGACAGACGGCAGCGGGCAGGTGAGCCCGTACGGGACTACCTGAGGGAGCTTCAAACCCTAGCACAGGAGATCTGGGTTGACGGAGACGAGCGAGACGCAAATGTAGCGCAACAAATTTTTAGTGGTGTTATTCCAGAAGTACAAAAAGTACTTGCGCCTATATATTGCGAAGGCTCGCCTCCCTTGACCAAGGTCGTGAACCTTCTTGATTTGCTTTTCCCGATAGGCTGTTCGTCCCCCGCATGGGTCCAATCGGTGAGCACAGACCAGAATGGTCAAAGAGGCAGACCCGAACACACACCAGCACAATTCAATCGACAGACACGTCCCCCAATTTCTCGAACAACTTTCACACCAAGACAGCAAAACGAGCCTAGCGTTGAATCAAAATTATTGCAAGCCATTCAAGATTTGAAATTGGAAATTCGAAACAGCAGCACGAATGAACGGCAAGTGCGAGGTGGGGAGCACTTTAGCAACGAGAGACAACGGAGCTACTCTCCGGCTCGTCCAGGTGCGTACTTCGGCAGACGCGGTTTCGGTTATCAAGAACGTGAAATTCCGCGGTGCAGCAACTGCAACAGACGCGGGCATTTAACTCGAGAATGCCGTAGCCCACGGCAAGGAATGAACCGCACCTCCTTCTTTGATAACCGACGCCAACCCCCTGCCAACATGAGTAGACTAGGTAGATGGAGACAGAGTGATAACCGTTATGGAAATTATCCACGAAACTACCGTAGCTACTCACCCAACAATAGCACACAACAACGATTCAATGATAATACACAGTATGCACCACATAATAACAACATGAGTCCACGCAGCTATAACAACGATGCACGTGAGCAGATTCACTACGTACAGCACAATAGCAACCCTATCATGCACGCACCACCGCAGTGGCAGCCACAACCTGTGCTCTACCCACCACAATATGTCTACCCACAGTATATACCCTACGGCAGTGCACTACCGTTACCTACAGCAGCACAATCTGAAAATAACACAGGAACGGAACAGGCTACACCAGTAGGGGATACACAGGAAGTAAACATGTTGACACATGAGTGGACAGCTACGCAGCACACTAGCCCTAAGCATGCGTTGCTAGATATGGAGATGCAATTGGACACTGACCAACAAAGTAGTGAACCGGAACATACACATCATGTACCTACACGTGGTATCTCAACGAAGGTAGCTAGTTGTCAAACGGCAGAGGTGCACACAATATACCCAATGCTGTTTAAGGCTGAAGTGTCACATGCCCCATACACCGTTGCTACTCACACATGTGCAGTGTCACCACCAATAATACTGATAACACCACCCGACTGTGACGAGACTGACACAAGCAATGTGCTTAAAAATCAAAAGTCAAAAGAGGACATGGTTCACTCCGAACAGTTGTTTTTGAACCCGGATAGTCACATTGAGACACAACAGCAGGGACAGCCTCGAAATAACTACAGTGACTCGGAATCGCAGACTACTGACACGGACACGTGGACTGATACCACCGAGGTAGGGACAAATACTCAACCCAAACGACCTCGAAAGAAAAACAAAAAGACCAAATCAGTAGTGACACCCAAGGGAAAGGTAAACCGACCGCCAATCTACAGAACTCATACGCAAAAACGCATGCAATCACTGAAGGATCGTGTCCGCGAACTGGAACAATCGCTGGAAATACTGAAATCGATTGTGCAAGTGAAAGTGGAAAATGGCCCAGTCTCACACATGCAAGATATCATTAGCATTAATATCCCAATAGTGAGTGTGCAAATTTTGGGTAAAACAGTCCCAGCACTGATCGACACTGGAGCCTCAATGTCACTGGTGACAAAACGCCTCTTTATGAGCTTGCAGAAAGATAGCCAGCTATATGTGACCACCCCTCGAGTTCAGGCAGCTACATCAGCTAATATGTCAGCAATATATTTTGAAGGGGATGTGGAGCTCCCAGTTGAGTTCGAGGGACACCAATGCAAATGGCCATTTTCCATCATTCCGAATTGCACACGGGATTTGATCCTAGGATTTGATTTTCTACAGCGATACGGCTTCGTGATTGCATGTGCGCAAAGAGCAGTCAAATTAGAAGCCGACAAGATATCAAATTGGTCGCCGTTATTACCCCCACACTTGACCATGTCCATAACGACACAAGACGAAGCACATAATTTCATAATTTTTTTATTCACAGATTTCACACTTCATAATTTCTTTAAGTTGGGGTGAGTTAGAAAATGAATTTGAAATTATAGTGGTGCTAACTACTTCGTAGTTGGTATTCTTTATCTAAAAATTTGGGGAGTATAATTTCTAAACAAAAGGAATAATAAATTATAGACAGTGACTAAAAATGTTTTCTTTTGGATATAGAAATTTTAAATTTAGTCCATGTGTACTATTTATTGTCTGCACACATATTGCTTGTACTGTCAGTATCACCAATAAAATCACCGTTGTGTCATCACGTGTCGTCTGAGTAAAATCGAGCCAATACAATCATGGCTTAAATACATAAAAGTACAAAAAGAGTATAGGGTTGTGTGTCGCACTGTACTTGTACTCATACACATCCACATCAATACTAACAATTATTTGTATACTGTTGCAGAAATTAATTATGCCATCTTAAATTATATTATTAAATGTAAATTCAAAGACTCGGAGTTGGCCATGGAGTGACGGAGGAGCAAAACGGAGTATCGGAGACAAAGTTCAGGAGCACCCTCACCATATCAGAGTAGTTTAATAACATCAAATGCACGAAAAATTGCACGATTAATAAGTTGCATGTGACTGTTCGGTGTTTTTAAGTTTTAACTAGTTTGTACTTTCACACATAGTAATACCATCGGTACATAGTCCCAAATTATATTACGCAAAATACGCACATAGGTACGAACGATGGAAAAACAAGCTGCCACTAGTAGCAAGAAAAGTGAGAAAAGTCAAACAGTACAAGTAAAACACGAAGTACCAGAGTCACAACCAATACTGCATTATACAATTGCAACTGATGCAGAAAAGGTTAGGGTGCAAACTGCAATCAATAGTCTTATATTCGGACAGAACTCCGAATTTCCGTTTGATCCGACTAAGACAGAAATGCGTATAATCCATACAGTAGAACGATGGCTCGAAATGGAAGGAAGACTCCGATTTAGGCTTGAAAATTGCCCGTTCACAGCTTTCAGTCTGAAAGAATGTAGTACCCCTTGCATGGGAATTCCACCGGAAGCGAGCATAGCGATGGTCCAGTTAGCATTCCCAGCAATTCGTAAAAAGGGATACGAAAAAGTTGAAATTTTTGTAATTCTACCTATGTATATCTATTTTGTGACACAAGACTTTCAGAAATTGAGACAAATGATGGCAATGATTCTTCAGTCCCCACCTACAGCCTTGGTTACGTTTTCCGCAGAGGGTGATGTCACTCGTATAGCTAGAGCGTATGGCATGGACACCACAACGTCAGTGGTCGCATTTGGGCAAGTATGGAATTATATTGGGTACAATTTTGCACCACAAAAGAATCTCCAACCGATACCGGGTAAACCCGGGCAGTCATGGCGGAATTGCCGAGAAAACGAAGGCAAAGAATGGTTTTTGCAGACGTTCGATGCAAAAGATATGGTCCTACCATGGCACCTTGCACACACACCAATCCCAACGGTAGCCAGTTTGAAAAGTGCGGTCACTGATGTTTGGTTTGCATGCCAGTTGCTGTCAGAGTTAGTAAGAGTGGGACACCCTGATCCTGTTGTCTTTCAAAAGATTTTGGAACAAAAAGTGGTGAAACTCACACATCCAGTGGTAGCCCAAACGGCATTTAAACTGGAAATGAAACACCACCTAAATTAGAATACATGGCGCCAGGCGTACCCCTGTTGCATCCAAAAGCTAAAATATCAGTTCAGAAGGAGTACGTCAAACCAAACACACAATGGCCAAATTTTGGACAGCCAGAATACAACCGAAAGCAAAGGGTCTGTTTGTTGGAGTTTGTTGATCGAACTTTTGTTGATGCTAAGGAAGAACGGGAAAGACTGAAGAAATTGCGGAAACAACAACGGCAAGAAGAGAGAGAAGAAATTCAGGAGTCTGAGAGTCGGACCCAACATAAAACAGTAACACACATGTCACACACAACC
>JASANF010010335.1:0-12063 GCA_030248245.1 Trissonchulus sp. WLG1_4 | reverse complement strand
CAGTGAAATATTTACATGTAAAGAGATTTGATCTAACATGGGCTGATTATAAGTTAGTCACGAAGGGTCAAGTTTAAAAGACGTCTAGCGGACGATAGGAATGACGTACAAACATGACACTTACATCAATCGTCTTGATTTAAGGAGCGCTTTTAAATGAGGGGTCACATGACCTTGTCACGTGAGCGTACCCTGAGATTTATATTTCGGGGTAACCTGAAGTGCCAGATGGTCATGTGACCCCTCTTTTGAAAGCCCTTCACGCCAGCAATCCAATGATGCTATTCTTATGTCCGTCCGAGTTCTTTAAGGCCAGTTATGGCGCCTTCAAGGACATGAGAAAAAGAACACATTTCGTAATTTAGTAATTACGATTTAATTATGACAAAAGTGTTCTATGGTGCGAAAACCTTAAAATCCTCATAACTTTTGTTATGGGGGTCGCAGCCACTTGGGAATTTCACCATTCGATTGGTGACACGGAGCGCTTTAAAATGAGGGGTCACATGATCTGCTTACGGCAAGTTGACGTACTACTGACCTTGGCGCCCGGACAAAAACCGCTGTAACTTGGTTTATGCTGTTTGATCAGCCATATGAATAGTGAAAATATCATACGCCAGGGGTTTCTGAGATCACTGCGAAGACGAAACCTGCTTATTATCATTATCATTATTATTAGGTTAATATATATTGTAAATATATTGTAACAAGTCTAGTGCGTCGGGTATGTTAGGAATCTATGTACGTGAAGCAAATACGCGGAGCACAAAAAGGACAAAAAAATTTGAGAAAATTTCTGATGAAGAAATGCCTTAGATCTATACGCAAGTATGTGATCGAAATGCAACTTTCGTTATTTTAAAAAAACCCAAGTTAAAATTTTGAAAAAACGACCCCCGGCTGGACTCGAACCAGCGACCAGAAGGGTGAAACTCCTCGATGCTAACCACTACACCACGGGGATTACGACAATGGTAAGTTAAAATAAGTTTAAGTTATTTTGTGTATTTTATTTAACACTATGGACTGGTTCCAAAAATTAATTTTATTTCCATAATTAGAATTAAGCTTAGGAGTTAACCGAAAAATGCTAAGCGGGTTATGAGCTTTCGTTTGGTATATTTGAAACTGGGTTTGGTACATTAAAAACTGGATTATTATATTTATCATTATGCTTAGGATAGTTTATATCCTATTAATTACAAGACTAGTGCGTCTAGTTTAGACTAGTTAGACTAATAGTATTTATCTTAGTTTAGTCTATTTCATGTTACATTATTTAAAGATGAACAAAAAATTTTTAAATTTTTTGCCTAAATTCAATTGTTTTGGGATTTGATCACCCATGGTGTGATCTGTACAATTAGCCCCTTTTAGGAAAAGTTTTCAGGGGCCATAACTTTTGATACGGTAATGGTACAATTATAATTTTAACGTCATTTGGAAGGAAATTGTTAGAGCTTTAAAATGATGGGTCATATGACCCTGTGACGTGACGTTTAGCGTACGTCAAAATTTAGAAAGTGAAATTTTGACTTATTTTCATGCCGTTGCGCCATCATGTGATATGTCATCTGAAAGCGCTAAAAAATGTCTTTCTAATGACGTAATTTTCATCTTTCTACGATGTTCCTAGCCTAAGCTGTGGCCATTTTTGTGGTTAACCTCCAGAAATATCTGACTACAAAAATGGCCTGTCGCGGAGGATTCTGCGGAGGAAAAATAACTCCATTTTACGCCCTTTTAAACTCAAAGGCACAGCTTAGCGGTTTAGTATGAAGCATTAACGCTTCTTTTAGACACTTTGATGAAACAGATTGGAAGTAAAGAGTTTTCTGTAATAACGTTTAAACGTTGCTTGTAGCAACAGACAAATAACTCCGATTTACGTTGCGTATAACTTTGGAACCAAGCCACTGCACGAGATTCGAAAGTTAAACGTCTTAATAACACACATGGTTCTAACTGATATTTTAATATGGAGATGATATCTTCATTATCATTATGAATAGGATAGTATAAGTATATTAATTAATACAAGTCTAGTACGTCGGGTATGTTAGGAATCTATGAACGATAGGAATCCGCAAATATGAGGATCACAAAAAGGACAAAAAAATTTGCGAAAAATTCTGATGAAGAAATGCCTTTGATCTATACGCAAGTATGTGATCGAAATGGAATACTTTCGTTATTCTAAAAAAACCAAAGTTAAAATTTTGAAAAAAACGACCCCCGGCTGGACTCGAACCAGCGACCAGAGGGGTGAGACTCCTCGATGCTAACCACTACACCACGGGGATTACGACAATGGTGAGTTAAAATTAGTTTAAGATATTTTGTGTGTTTTATTTAACACTATGGACTGGTTTCAAAAATTAATTTTATTTCCATAAATAGAATTAAGCTGAGGAGTTAACCGAAAAATGATAAGCGGGTTATGAGCTTTCGTTTGGTATATTTGAAACTGGGTTTGGTACATTAAAAACTGGATTATTATATTTATCATTATGCTTAGGATAGTTTATATCCTATTAATTATTCTCCGGACACTAATTTGAAACAGGTTTTTCTCAGCCCCCCCTGGTCGGATTGGTCCCAAACTTTGGTGGAGGGATCTCTACCATTAGTACTTGCACCCCCCAACTTTATGGACTCGTGGCCCCTCGGGGGCCCGCGTCACGTGACCTTGAAGGGAAAATGGACGAAACCTGTTGGGGTTATGTTTCAGCCATCAGTATAAAAGGGTGTAAAAGATGGGTTTCAGATGTCCAATTTTCGAAATTTGGATTTGGACGTCCCTAGGGGTAATTTGGGCCCCGGAAGACGAATCCGAGGTCCATTTTCGTCTAGGACCTCTCGGGACCCTTCCATGACCCCCTAGGGCACCCTGCCCAGGGGGTCCCCAGGGGTCAAATTTTCGAAATTGGGATTTTGACGTCCCTAGGGGTAATTTGGGCCCCGGAACACGAATCCGAGGTCCATTTTCGTCTAGGACCCCTCTGGACCCTTCCATAACCCCCTTAGGGCACCCTGCCCAGGGGGTCCCCAGGGGTCAAATTTTCGAAATTGGGATTTTGACGTCCCTAGGGGTAATTTGGGCCCCGGAACACGAATCCGAGGTTCATTTTTGTCTAGGACCCCTCTGGACCCTTCCATAACCCCCCTAGGGCACCATGCCCAGGGGGGCCCCAGGGGTCAAATTTTCGAAATTGGGATTTTGACGTCCCTAGGGGTAATTTGGGCTCCTGAACACAAACAGAGGGACCTCTACCTAGAATAGAGGGTCCTTTGCTTAGAATAGAGGGTCCTCTACCCACTGTCGGCAACCCGTTGATGTCACCCGACTTGTTGTTTTTTTTTTGTTTTTTTTTTCCTGTGGTCCAAAAGTTTGTAACCGGTTTTTCTCGGGAGTTACTGGAGGGATTGGTCCCAAACTTTGGTGGAGGGACCCCCCCTATGAGTAGTTGTGCACCTGACCTTGGTGACCCCCTGACCCCACGGGGGGCCGGGTCACGTGACCCCGAAAACTGTTTTCGGTACCGTTAAAACACCAAGGGGGGACCCTTGTGAACTTGAAAATTTTTTTTTCAAAGATTTGGACAAAAAACTGTCTCTAGGGGTAGTTTTGGCCCCTGAACACGAATCTGGGGTTATTTTTTACCTAGGACCCCCCTGGACCCCTTTATGAGCCCCTTAGGGTACCCCCCCTAGGGGGTCCTCGGGGGTCAAATTTTCGAATTTGAGATTTTGGTGTTTTTAGGGGTAATTTGGGCCCCTGAACACGAATCTGGGGTTATTTTTTACCTAGGACCCCCCTGGACCCCCCTATGACCCCCTTAGGGTACCCCCCCTAGGGGGTCCTCGGGGGTCAAATTTTCGAATTTGAGATTTTGGTGTTTTTAGGGGTAATTTGGGCCCCTGAACACGAATCTGTGGTTATTTTTTACCCAGGACCCGCCCTGGACCCTCTCATGACCCCCTTAGGGTACCCCCCCTAGGGGGTCCTCTGGGGTCAAATTTTCGAATTTGAGATTTTGGTGTTTTTAGGGGTAATTTGGAGCCCTGAACACGAATCTGGAGTCAATTTTTGTCTAGGAGCTTCCTGGGTACCCCTATGATCCCCTCAGGGTACCCCCTTCTAAGGGTTCAAATTTTCAAAATTGAAATTTTGGGGTTTTTGTGGGTAATTTGGGTCCCTGAACATAAATATCAGGTTTTTTTACCGAAAATACACGATCTTTTGCCTATAATGGACGGTCCTCTGCCTAGAATGGAGAGTCCTCTGACTAGAATAGAGGGTCCTCTGACTAGAATAGAGGGTTCTCCGCCTAGAATAGAGGATCTTCCGCTTAGACTACAGGGTTCTTTACGAGAATGGATGATTTTCTGCTTCGAACACTAGGTTCTCTGCCTTTAGAGGGTTTTCTGCTAGAAATAGAGGGTCCTCTACCTAGAATAGAGGGTCCTCTGCTTAGAATAGAGGGTCCTCTACCTAGAATAGAGGGTCGTCTGCCTAGAATAGAGGGTGCCTTACCGGTCGGCAACCCGTTGTGGCCTACTGGCGATTTTTTCTTGATAATTTTAGAAAGAACGCGTAGCAAAGGAACGCAAGAATAAGCGAAATAGACGTCACCCGGGTGGTGGAAAAAAGTGCTGTATTTTATAAATTCATTTAGGTAAGCCTGAGTCTGATTTAAAAAATAAATAAACTTAGCACTAAAACATTGTATAAAATAGTGGATTATATTTGAGTTAAGTTGATGACTTCATTTTTGCTGTCAACGGAACGCAGCTTGAGTCAGGATTCTTTTTTGGTGCATGTTTGTCTGTAGTGCCGGGGAGACAGAGACAATCACAAACTGGTTCGGCTGTTGTGCTTTGAATAATTTTGGCTGTTTCTTTGCCTTGGACTTTAACTCGACTGCAGCCACGGAATCATTAAAACGACACCTGAGTGGTCTGGTTTGTTTGGAATTGCTTTGGCGGACAAAAGGACAGGGATAACTGATAAGAATAAGGTTGAGTAGACTTGGGCACATGTATATGCAGACCGTCAGGATATTATTTAAAGCAGACATGCAACTATGTGTGGGCAAACTTCAGGTTTCTGAAATTTGGGCTAGCTGGTTTATTTTTTTCCAACATTACTGTCATTTGCGAAAACCGATCCGAATGAAACTTTGCACACTAGAGAACATAATATGCATTTGAAAGTGGAAGCTGTTTAAATAGTTTTATAGTTTTTTTATTTCAGTCTTTATCCCTGTCATTCCTGCTCTTGGTGCGACACAGCGACTGCGTGCCCGTGGCTCAGACTCCTCTCTCCTCTGCTCCATTCAGCACACCACAGCGTAGCATAATTGTATGATCCTGTCAAGAGTATATATATTATACTAGAGAGTCGCCCTGTTGTTAAGCACGCTCTTCTATACTCTTGATCTTATTTATTGTGCAAACGCAAGAATTTGGTAATTTTTTCAGTTATAATAATAATATAAAAATAGAAATAGTTGAACGTATAAGTTGATGCATTTTATTTAGTTGGGTCCTATTGCTGGTGTGACGGAAGATGCTAAAGAAGTAGTGTTCAAAGTTCTATTTACTTTTTTAGTCAATTTTTTTGATAATATTTAGTAACAACTTTAATAGCTTACGAAAGCGTTCAACTAAACTTGGTTTAGGAGATCCAATTTGTTTCACTTTGGCATATAAAATGAAAAACTTGTTGTGCAAGTACTTCCTTGCGCGGAGTATCAGTAAATTCATTTCCTCGTTTGCAATACATATTCTTGGACATATGATGTACTATATCGTGATTGTTTTGAACGATGTGCTGTGTATTCAGTGACGATCGTTTTAGTGCACAATGTTGTTACGGCACTAGAACGATGGTTACTTTTACTGTCTTTATTTATATTATATTATATTGTCTTGTTATAATTATTAAGTATATATATACCATTATTCACTGATCTTATATAATTTCGATTTATTATTGTTGTTTAGTATTAATTGTTATCTTATTGTGCTGCTTTGTTGTATACGAGTTTTTGTTTAGCAGGAGGGACGGCTTTTTTCGTTTTTTCTGGTCTTATCTAAACATGAATTTAGCGGGTTAGCACTTAGGTTGCTAAGTAATTTTTTATATTCACATGAAACATACCACTGTGCTGAATAACTGTATTTCTATCTCACTGAAAAATAATGGACATTCACTTGTAATTTCTTAATGATTTGCATTATATTATTTAATTATTCCGACGATAATTTGTTAGCCGGATCAGGCTTAATTCTAACCTGGTAAATCCATTATTGAGTAAGGCAGTGCGTTTAGTTTAAGTACATGCTTTGTTTTAAATTTTGTGGTTTACTAGATTCACACTTATCCCTTGCTAGATCACTGTTATTGTACCAAAACCGAAGTTTTTCGTTTTTCGTAATACCTTGTCTTGTTTTTTCTTAATTTTAGCTCCAAGACAAAGTTTCAGTGTATTCGTTTAGTTTTTAGTTTAATTTGGTTTATTATAATCATGCAATTGTATATCATGTCAGGGACGTATGTTTATGCTGTTGGTTGTATGTAAATACAGCTCAAATTCCACAGCGTACCCTACATACCTGTAAAGCAGTGCTTAATTGTATTGTAGTATTTTAATAATTGATTCCAAATTTTAGACTTTTATAAACTAAGTTATGTAGTGACCACGACTTTTTAGGTCAAAATTAGCCTGTAGCTGTTGATATTGTGGATTAAAAGGATAGGTAACAAAAAGCATTGTTGCAACATTGCATTGTTTTTGTATTATGCGTAAACTAAATTCAGCAGTTTTTTATTAAGTTAAGCTGTTTTGTTTTTTGATAAAACTGTCTGATATTCAGATGTCTGATGCTTCAACATATATCTGTGTCAAGCGCCGAGTTTTTTTGTTTGATGATGTTTTTGCATATTATTGGTATTTATATATTTTTCTATACTTGGTAGAAAATATACATCACTAAGACGTACGGAATTCTGTGTGTACGTGGGTTTAAAAAGGAAAGTTTTCTAAACTTTTTTCTCTAGTTATGCTTAACTTAGGGCCTATTCCTTTACCTGATTAAAGGGTTAATTATAATCGGACTAAACGGTTTAAAAATTATGCTGAAAGATGCCATTCCAACACCTCCGGATTAAACGGACTTAACTTTTAGCGCGCTGCTTTTTAATCGGACTAAACGGACTTAACTATGCACGCTAATGTTAAGCGTGTATGTTAAATCCGTTTAGTCCAGTTGTAATTTTGGAACGGGGTCAGACTAAAATTAAGCCACTGACTTATTTTAACTCGTTTAGTGCGTTTAACCTGATTTGCCATTCCAAAACCTCGGACTAAAATAAGTCCAGTCCGTTTAATCCGGTAAAGGAATTGGCCCTTAGTAAGCTAGTGATGTTTTTGAATTGTTCTCCAAGACGATTAACTCATACATAGTCCTGCTACTGGTCTACTTTTTCTCAACTCGAATTGAAAAGTTTAATAGTATTACGAGATTCATGCTAATAATTTCGCAGCTAAATTCAGCGCAGTCTAGCTTAGTGTGCGATTTCCCTAGATCTCGTGGCATTATGGGCTTTTTATACAACACCTGGCGGTGGCTTTCAATATTATTGGATTGGTAATGAATTTGGTATTCAAAAAATGTTATTGTGGCAGCTTACCCTCCCTTTCTCTGATGATAGCATAAATTTTCTCCAGTTGATAGGAATTTACTGAAAAACTACAGTTCCTGTGCTGTCCATTAAGCCCATAATTTGAATTCCTATGCATTGCCTAGGTATGTAATGTTTTTGTGAGGATATTGAGTGTTTTTTATACCATGTACGTACGCCTATAATATGAATAGCAAGGGAAAAGGTACGCAGTTGAGGTTCCTGTTGTGTGCTCTTGGTAGTTGTGGCTCAGTAAGTACTCTTGTAGTTGAATATACAACTATATGTATGTATATAAATTGTGGGAAATCACAATCACAAGCCATAATTAATGAGCATATTTCAACTATTGCTAAGGTTAAAACTTTCAGCTAACAGCATTCACTTTTAGCTTTAACTATTATTTTTGCATTTTGCCCATTTCACGTTCAATTTTCCTCAAGGTCAAACATGATATTATCAGATAATTCATTAGTTTTTTTAAAAAGTGCGATTTGCTTTATGTAGAGCTACAAAAAATAAATCAGATAATCTAACCGGTTAATTGCGAATTGGGGTCCTAGCTAGTTAATTGGTTTGTGATTCTACGAGCCTCATATTGCAAAGCGACTACTAATCATAGCTGTATATTTATGGATTGCACTCATATAAGTTTTTGGTAGTTGTAAAAAATGTCCTTTGTGCTGCGTTTATTTAAGCTCGGGTGGAGGCATTTTTTTTATTTTCTGTTTAGCTGGCTAATTTATAAAAAAATCCCGCTGCCAATCTGCCATCAAGAGTGCAACCTATCGAAATGTATTTGTATTGTAGCATTGAATCATAGTTGTTAATAATTATCATCACTTTTAAGTATATTCTGATTATGTATGTTTATTATTGTGTATTTATGTTTGTGTTGAATGTGAGGAGATATTTGTGTGCCATGCCCTTTTTGAGTTTAATTGCATATTTTTATATTTTTCAAAAAATTCCTAAAAATGTTCCATTTTCTAAGTCTCATTAAATTTTTTATGAATTTGTTGGTATTTTTATCAAATTTTACATAGCCGAAAAAGCATAATATTTTTCATGCACAAATAAAACATTTACAAGATGTATTGTCAGAAAAATATAATGCGCTAGATGTTATTGAGCATAACTTTGTGACATAAATTTGATGGGAAGTTTTTGTAGTTTACATTTTTGTATGTGAATTCGTATATATTCATAATTATTAGTGATCGAGCGGGACTGAAGCTGATAATATAGAGATCAGATTGGACTTTGGTGATCGATATTGGAGAATCCCGTTTGATCACTACTGAATTTATTATATTCCATCGCTAGCTAGTTTACAATCATGCACTGGGGCGGGGTCATAGGTCATAGCTATGGAGCACAATTGTGCACTGCTATCTATAATTGGTAAACATATTTTACTCCTGGAAATCACTATTTCTAAATGCGTTAAAAATCTGAATGTTTGAAAATAGACATTTTTTAAACAGGTGTAAGGTGTCTAATCTTTAGTCGTTTATTGGCAACGATGATTCAGTATGCGTTCAATACCAACCGTATGTTTTATTAGTCTGTAATTCTTGCCGCCCTCCTCAATAAAAAGGTTGTAATTGCACTGGAATTTTTATGATTATTAATTTTCCTTAAGTCAATCAGGGTTGGCGCGATAGCGCCAAACCCTAGAATAGGACCCACACACCATATTGCGAGATTTTAAAATGAATTTTTTTAATAACTAAAAATTTATGCAAGCAAATCTGTTTTAATTTGGTGTGTGTACTTGCCTGGGGGACGTCTACATGCTGGCCAAACTTCAGGCAAATCGGTTGGGTATTACCCGAGATATGAAAAATCGTCTCCCGCAAACTCGGATTTTTCCGTCTTTTTTTTCCCGGTCGCAAATCTCAAGAAATACACATTGGCGGGGCACTTTTTTGTACTATTTATATTCAATCTGGTTGGGAATAGAGGCATTAGCAAAATGGTGTTCTAGGCTTTTGCCGTTTTGGCTCTGCTGGGAGGGGGGAAACCCCTTTTTTGGGCCTCGAAAAATGGCAAAGTCCGGTAAAAATATGTGCCAGCTTTTGAGACGTCACGCAAATAGCCCAGGTCTGATCTTTTGCATGCATGGTAGTGCAGTGGGGTTGTAGTGCATCTGCTATTTTGGAATCGATCGTGCCACTATAGCACTAGGTAGGGGGAGAAAGGTAATTTACGTGTATTAGGGGGGTAGTCTACCTACGGGCAGTGCAGCCAAAACGGTTAAACATAGAGGTCTGTCATTTCGTATGCGAATATAAACCCCTATACTGTGCATTGTAACGTGCTATTAATTTTGCTGCCAGATTTACCTAGTAGCTAGAACTGATGTACCACCCTCTGACACCCTTGAAAACATGTTTTTTCATGACTTTGTCACTGTATAACGCTTTTATGGATAGCCGCTCGTTGTTTATTTCTATTGGAGCTCTATATATAGTCGCAGGGGTGTCCCATGATGGCACCCCTGGCAAAGTGCCCGAATGGTCAATTTGACCAAATTTTCGAATTTTTTCAGTTTTGTTGAGAAACAGTCAAAATCAAAATAGTTTATTTGAGATGCTGAACGCGATTATAACGTTATTTTGACGAAAAATTATGGTTTTCTTCCAAGTGCTCAGTAGTCAACTACGGTTGTGTGTTGTACTACACAGTAAATATGTAGACTGCAGCCAAAACGGTTAAAGGTGGAGGCCTGTCGTCTTGTATTCCAATATAAACCCATACATTGTGCATTACAGCGTGGTATTGGTTTCGTTGTCAACTTTACGTAGTAGCCAGGACTGGTGTACCCCCTGTGAAAGTGCCAGCTTTCCCTTCAAGTGAAATGGCTGCAGCGGAAAAAGAAATAGGATTATTATAAAAATGCCCTTTCAGCAAGGGCAGCAGTGTAGGTAGAATAGGAAAGTTGGCTGATCTATAGCGGAAAAATGCTAATAAGCTTATTAAACAGTCGGGACAAGTTTTGCAGCAGAATAGGGAAACTCAGCTTGCTAAATGAAGCGGACAAGAGTTGCGTCAGAATAGCAGTCGCCCTGCGACACATTAGTGCTTTCTGCACCCTATTCGCGCGAATTAATCAGCCATTATCATCAGCTGTCTGTTGCCAGAAAAGTTCCGTGTATGTACTTCATTGGTTCTTGATGGTATTTTTTAGACAAGCTATATATGTCCAGAAGAAATAATTGTTCATCCATAATATATTATCGATCGCCATTCGTTTTTATTGTTACGTACATATGTAAATGTAGTTTAAGCTTATATAAATTCGACAGTTATTTGTATTAACTAGAGTTATACGGTTGTATCTATGTATATATTGTATGTATTGTCACATTTTATGATTCGTATTGAATATTAGTAGTTAATGTCTATTTCATACATGTAACGGGGTCAAAATTTTGTCAAATACAATGTTAAGTTGGAATACGCCGTACGCCGTTACTCATTTGTAAGTTTTGGGAAAGATGTCTATACAAAACGAAAATAAATTGCGCATGGAGAAATTTAAATGAAATACCTGTATATATCTGTAGAATATAAATACTTTATAATTATAATCTACACACCTGACCTAAGTCCTGAGTGCTAGTAAGCGTCAAAATTGTTTTTCCTAATTATTCGCGCGAATAGGGTGCAGAAAGCACTAATGAGTCGCAGGGCGACTGCTATTCTGACGCTACTCTTGTCCGCTTCATTTAGCAAGCTGAGTTTCCCTATTCTGCTGCAAAACTTGTCCCGACTGTTTAATAAGCTTATTAGCATTTTTTCCGCTATAGATCAGCCAACTTTCCTATTCTACCCACACTGCTGCCCTTGCTGAAAGGGCATTTTTATAATAATTTAAAGTTAGTCTTAGTTTTTAAGTTATTATTTTTGATTCAAGGATTAGGAGTTTTAGAAAAAAACTCATTAAAAATTTGTGCGCAACATTTTTTGAAACTACTGAAAGTGAAATAAGTTATTTCTAAATAGATCTTGATGTAATGTAATAGTAATCTGTCAGAAATAAGTACCCGAGGTCAAGACAATTTGTGGAGTTAATGTACGAACGGCATACTGAGTGACTGCCGAGTGCTGAATTTTCATACAGTACTGAAACTTGCCAACTTTCAGGATAAGTACAGCACAATTTTAGATACAATTCGCCAAGTCTAACATTGGTTAGAGTTGAAGAGAACATTCTTACATATTGAACTGAAACTATAATGGTACAAAATTAGAACAAAACAAACAGCAGGTTTGACGGCTGCTGCCATTAATATTAACTAGCTACTGCATAGTGTATATCATGCATATATACCTTTTTAATTATCAAATAAAACAAATTTTGC
>JASANF010010334.1:0-76073 GCA_030248245.1 Trissonchulus sp. WLG1_4 | reverse complement strand
TTTGTACAGTTTCAGTATTGCTGAGTCTCCTTAAATTGCCTAATATGTACAACTAAACGTTTTACCTGAAGCTATATGTTTGTTTGGCACAATTTCGAAATATCGACTACAAAAGTGAATTTTCTGCAGGCAGCATTAAAGTGTGACCAAAAATTGCTGAACCCTGAGACAAAACAGGTGGCGGGATTTTTGTGACTACTGGCTGTACTCTTAATGCTTGCAATTTGTTCTTTTCGTAATGAAAATGGCGTGTTTCTTTTTATCGCAGGGTCCAACATTTTTTAGTCAGACTTTAGTTGACTCATTATTTTGTTCATTTAATGGCCGAACTGATATCCGAACGGATACAGCCGTTAGTATAAATTGAACCTCAAGCTTCTTGAGAAATTCCTTCGGGCATTGTTTGTCGGACACAAAGGTTGGCATAGCTTCAGAATGCCTGAAAATAATTAATCACCAAGTAAATAGTTCTTATTCTCAATAAAATGCTAATGAGATCATAATGTTTTAATTTCAAGTAATGACAGGCGTTGCAGTGTTAATTAGAATTCTGTATACTCGTGGGCAATTTACCGTATTTCCTCGATTAGAACCCCAGGGCTTTTATATTTTCGTGAAAATTCAAATGGGGGTTCTATTCAACGGAGGGGCTCTATTCAAGGCAGGGGCTTCATTTTTTCGTGAAGTTTCAATTGGGGGTTCTATTCAAGACAGGGGTTATATTTTTTCGCCAAGCTTCAGTAACGGTTGGAATCGAAACGTCAGTTGTAGATTGCGAAAATTTCGGAACTATTGAAAATGAGTCGTGACGCACCAAAATTTTACTCGATCCTCGTACCCTACTTAGTACCATGCTACCAAGCTGCTGACGTGACGATTAAAGCTCAGAGATGCCTGAACACGCACACCCACACGACTCCAACCCTTCCATGATGTAACGGGTTTAAAATTTTTGAGGTGCTTCTCCGGCCAAATTTTAGTGTAAATTTTGCAAAATGTTTTACAAAAATTTTGCCATTGCCATTTTTGCTAATTTTGAAACACGGCCTTTGGGAACCGCTTCCCCGTGCCTCGATGTTTTGTGAGGGGGTTCCTCCCATATGCCTACCCCTCTTACATGTATGAAGACTTCATACCACACAAACGCAATGATTATCTCAGCCAACCCTAAATAAGGAAAATAGCAAACTTAAGCTGGGTTCCGCTTAATTTTTCGCGAAGACTGTCCCTGTCCTTAAGATTTCTCCCCATTCTCAACTCAAACCATTCCGAAAACGGAAAAACTATGCAAAACTACTTAGCTACCGAAGTACCAAACAACGGCATTTTTCACTAAAGTCTAACTAAAACATGCTGGACTTCAGACAAAAAGAAACACGATATTTCATTACAAAAAGAACTAATTGCAAGCATCAAGAGTATAGTCACAAAAATCACGTAACTTATTTTATTTCAGTGTTCAGCAAATTCTGGTCAACTTTAGTATCGAGTGAGACATTACGTTCAAAACATAGCGCTGTTGAAAAATGACATAAACAATACTGACTTGAAATAAATACTGACTTGAGTAGTACTAAAATTGCAACACTGCACACGTTTATGGCCTAACAGCGCGGGCAGCCGCAACCGTTAACACTTTGACGCCCAAGGCAACCAGACTTTGACACCTTCTAGTTATTTGGCCATTGCTCGTTTTACGTGCGTCGTAGATAGCTCGCGAAACCACCATTCGATAAAGAATTTAATAATGAACAAAACATCCTTCGTTGACCAAGGGTGTAGGACGGACCGTTTTTTAGTTATAAGCGCTCAAAGTTGAAAGTTTGTGCAAATATAGTATTAACACAGCAAGCGTGCGCCTATCATAGTTGACTGCTAAAAATAAACTACAATATCTGCTGTAGCTGGTGCACAGAAAGTTGACTGCCAGAGTTGCAATCACATATCATAATGAGGCTATAAAGAAAATGCTACTTTTGCGATGAAAAAAAATCAAATTTTCACAGTGCTTAATCAAGCATAGGTTTTGTTGTGTGGCAGCCGGACTAAAATTGGGCGACTAAATGCAAAAATGTGCTATTTCTGAAAAACAATCCAAAGATCAGTTGACTAGAATAAGCTAGCCAAGCTTTATAGCCCCAGATTTGGTATCCACCACGTGGGGTACCTGAGGTTCACAGTGCGCATCAAAGGGTTAATCTCCCGAAAATTGCCAAAACAGTGGGGTGTACCCCTTGCACGAATAAAGGCATAAGTATCGTGTGGGGCATCCACAAATCAACCCATAAGTCTCAAACGTGGGGGACCCCCACATTTGAGGCTATACCCTCATTTTGTGGGAGGGTTCCCTCAACAGTTGAGACGACTTATGCCTTTATTTGCGTAGTGGGGTATTCCCCCCACAGTTGTGGTCATTTTCGGGTGATTAATGGTTGCAGCATGTTCGTTGCGGCCAAGCTGGGTTCCTGAACAGTCTAGAATAGGGCAAAAAAGTCAACCCATTTTTATTTAAGTTAAAGTTAAAGTTTAAGTTAGGCAAAAGGCCTAGTTTTAGTTAAAGTTAAAGTTAAAGTTAGACCACTAACTTTTTTCAAAGTTAACGTTAAAGTTTGATCTCCGTTTTCGTTAAAAATAAAGTTAAAGTATGACCACTAACTTTTTTAAAAGTTAAAGTTAAAGTTATACCCTTAACTTTTTTAAATAAAGTTAGCTTAAGATTCGAAACTTTTTTAGTTAAAGTTATAAAGAGTTGTTTTGGACAGATAAACATATCTTCAGCTTTTTACATAACCACACTGCGTAACTTTAGTGAATAGACATTAATGGTTGAGCCGAGAGTTGGGAATGCCAGAAAACTTTCCAGAACTTCCGCAAACTACTAGAAGTAGTTTTCCGGACATTTCCAGACTTGACCGGAAGATGGACTTAACAGGCTTAAAAAGTTTCCCAGCTGGATGAAAGTTTCTAATAAACTGTTTTTAAAAAATGACCCCAGTGGTTACTGTAGTCCGTGGGGGTCAATTGGGTTCATCGTGACAAAAATAAACCCCGGGTTTCAAGGGCGCACGGTGGGGGGATATGGGGAATATATCCCCTCTTTTGCCCTGAGCAAAGAAAATTTTTTCGGAGCCGCATACCAAGAATAGCCGGAGATTCATGAAATTCGGCCTCAAAATTAAAAACTTTTCTCCGGAGGCTGTTCGCCTTCAGAACGAACGCGCTGAGTTAACTTCGCATTGCGGTTTCATCTGGCTAGGGCTGTTAAATCTTCAACATTACGTGTACCATCCTTTAATGAATGCTATTAAATAAAACAGTTATCGTTATGGGCAAACTAAGGGCGTAGTGTTTGTAAGCGTAAGCCGCGGGCCGGCCGCCGGTGGAGAATTTCGGCCGGCCGGCCGGCCGGTAAAAGCCGGCTGGCCGGCCAGCCGGAGTGGCCGATTTTTTGGACAAAACCTACATATTGATCCAAATCCAGAGTGTCATTTTGGCATAACTTAGCCTGACGGATTGTTATGCCGGCCTAATTTTATCAGTCGGTTGAATCGGGCTGGCCGGCCGGTGTTTTTAACTGACCGGCCGATTTTCACCGGCCGGCCGGCCAGAGCCGGCTTTTTTCCGACTGAAAATAAGTCCCCTCTTTCGTTTTTATAGTCTGGCCGACCAAGTTTTTATAGTCTGGCCGTCTCCAATTGACCAAATTTAGCCTAAAAGTCACATTTTCCTCAATGTTTTATGAGGGCTGTCGCCCCGAGACCCCAGCAATTTTGTAGGTTAATGATCTTTCGTTTATTAACTCGAATCAAACGCGAAAGTATTAAAATTGCTAAAAATATATACATTTTAACTCATACGAAAATTCGAGAAGTCATTCCACCAAATTTTTTTTCAGGGTACGCCGCTGTTTTCAAGACGTAATTTATCGAAAACAGCATAGCCGACATTCGAGCACAAGTCATAACGCAGTTAGTAAATTTAGTAAAAAAAGTCAAATAAGGTAGAATAACTTATGCCGTATCCCCCCTTTTTGCGGGTCACGGTCCGCCCAAGATTTGAGTGCAGCACTTCAAAATACTCCTGAGAACGAGATTTAACCGCAAAAGTGGCGACAGGGCGTCTGGGTCATTTTTTAGGTTGTACAAACCGTGGGGGGCCACAGCGCCACAATGGTGTCACAGTCTTCCTATGTACTCTTGATAGGGGTAAAGTGACCACCTGATTACGAATCTGCTGTTTGTTTATGTCTAGAAAGAACCAACTTGGACCATCATTACCTCCAACATCAGTGGCTTACCCAGAAAAAATTTCGAGGAGGAATGACTTAGACTTCTCGTAATGAGTTATAATGCACTTTTAAGCAATTTTAAAATTTATAAAACGCCTAACAAACGACAGATCCCTTAATCACAAAGTTGCAACAGTCTGTGGGCGGCAGCCCCCTGCTGCCCCCCCCCCCCCCAGAAAAAATTAAGCTATTTTCCCCATGTTTAGACAAAGTTTGGTTAGCAGGACTGCTGGAAACGTATCAGAAATTTTTTCTGACAAAAAATTAAAACAAAAGATGGTAACGTCACATCAGACATTCAGACAGTGTATTACTCGTGTATATAGACATTTAAATGCAGCATAATGTACATGCACAGGCTTGATGAAAAATAATAGCAAGGAATAATAAGCCACATAGTCGCAGGGGTCTGAGGGGGCAGTCCCTAGAAAAAATTGGGGGAAATTTTTTATTTTTAGGCCTAAGTTGGTCAGTTGGAGACGTATCAGAAAATTTTCAAAGGGGGGACCCTGGTGCAAAAAATCACTGGGAAAAAGTTTCGGGAGGGAATGGGGGAATTCCAACCTCCCCCCTGGGTACGCCTTTGCCCGACATGAGATCGAAATCGAAGTGGTGACATCTAACCTTACAACTATAGACAAGCTTGGTACCAATTCAATCACGCAATCGCATATTTTGACAAGAAAATGTACAATCACAACAGTTTTTGTTGACACAAGTTGCGTACATTTATCGCAAAAAATTGTATGTGGGTCAGACCCTCGAAGTATCAACTACTTGTGGACTAGCGCTTTTGACCACTCGACAAACGCTAATTCGAAGGGTAGTGATGTTTAGTTAAGACTATTTTGAATGAAAGTACTAAACAGACATCAGGGGTCGTATTCTCAAAATTACCTGCAGGTAAACTTAGGTTAACTATACCCACAGGTAAGGTGAAGGTAAAGTTAATTCTGTGGGTAAAGGTAAAGTTAAAATTGAAAACAAGGTTAACATCGGTGGTTGAGGTTAAAAATTTGCACAATACATTCACTTTAAGCAACAAGATAAACCACTTTTCTGGCCCGAATATTAAAAGTAACCTTAGCTATCACGTTGACTTTAGTCATTGTTTGAGAATACGATTTTACCTTCACCTTACCTGTGGGTAAAGTTAGCCTAACTTTACCTGCAAGTAATTTTGAGAATACGGCCCCAGACTAGACGATCAAGTGATTTGTATGTGTATCGAGTTTAATAATTACCAAACAAAAGCTCTTAAATTATAAAATTTTGACAACTCAATAGTCAATACCCTAAGTGACCAATATTTCATTAAAAATTGTAAAAAAACATGTCTTCAAAAAAAGAGCAGTCAGTTCCCATACTGACTTAACGTGTTAATTATATTCGCTGGACAACATGGGGCTGCTACTTTTACACTATGCAGTTGCAGAAATGATTCTCTAAAAGGAACAAATATACCACTAAAATACAATTATATGAGCCCCTTAAAATATGTTGTGAATGCGTTAAGCTGAGCGGCCTCCAGTAAAAGTAGGTACCACGACCAACAATTACGGACTACGGTTGTGTACAGCGTCGGAGGAAAAAAAATAAATTTGACAACAATTTTGGTTAACTAGAACATGAATTAAAATATTTCTTAAATTATCTTACCGTAAATCAAAAAAGTTATAAAAAAGTTTAGATTTAAAATTTTGAATAAAAGTTATAATTTAAGTTAAAGTTAAGAAATTGGCGGAATTTAAGTTAAAGTTAAAGTATGGGTGCTTGAATTTAAATTAAGGTAAAGTTAAAGTAAGACCCTCAACTTTTTTTAAGTTAAAGTTAAAGTTAAAGTAAGACCCCTAACTTTTTTAATTTTAGTTAAAGTTAAAGTTTAACTTTTTTGCCCTACTACCATGTGAAGACTAATTCAGATTTGCGAAAGCAGTGTGACCAGAATTTGAGCACCAAACCATGCAAGTTATTCTGTTTGGTACTAAAACAAAAGTGCATAGTCAGAGCTCGCATATGCTGTCGTTCCAAGGTTATTGAGCAACTGGAAAAGGACGTGACTGTTATATATTGCACGCCACCGTACCGGAATTTGCCCCTTTCAGGGGCCTACTTGTTTAATTTACATTTAAAAAACGCGGCGGCAGCCATAGTATTACTTAATACTAGCTTGATTTGTAATAATAAGAATAAGGCAAAGTAATTTTTTAAAGAACTAAAAAAAAATTGATAAATGGTTAACAATTTTTTATAGCTGTTTTAATGAAAGTAACATGTTAAAACTATCACCTCTGTAAGTACATTGTCTATGTACACGTAAATGGTCAGAACCCAAATAGCCACGTACGTGGCTACTACAACACGTTGTTGATCTGTATCTTATCGGATTTGACTACTTGAGATATGCAAGTAAAATCAAATCAAATAAAAAAATAAAATTTATCTAGGCTATTTGTCGAATAATTCCAACCTGATACTGTATCCTCAGCACAGTACCTGACACAGGCCGAGCAGTTAACCTTTTTGGTGCAACAATTTCTGGTATTGGTCAGCAGTAAGTATTCAGCAACGTAATATGATAGCAAAACCATCTCAATTTAAAGACGGTTAAAAGGTTTAAACGTCTAATTATTTTGACTTTATAATCCCCGCGAATAGGGTGCAAAAACCGCTAATATGTCATGGGACTGGATACTATTCTGATCACTTAAGTCGACAGACACAGACATTAACAAAATAAATTTTTCCTATTCACAGCAAACTTGTCCATTATCTTTAACGAGCTAAGTTGCATTTTTCCGCTTTAGAATGCTAACGGCTTACCTCATATTCTAACCAAAGTGATCCCAAATGGGGGGCATTTTTACAATAATTCTATGTACTTTTTCCGCTTTAAAATGCCAACTTGTGTGTTATATGTGACATTACATACCTATATACGTACAAGCTTTCAACTTTGCAAATATTTTCCAGTTTGCCTTTTAAAGTCTGTCTTCTCAGAGATTTGGAACTTCTGAAGTCAAAACAAGCAAAAAAGGTTCTTACAATTCGAAACATTGAGGAATAAAAACATCTTAGTAAACCCGAAATTTACGTGCCATTTCAGATCTTTATAAAGATTACCTTAACTCAATTTAACGCATGAGGGGGCGAATGAGCGGGCGCATTAGCGGGCGCATCAGCGGTTGGATGAGCGGGCGTATGAGCGGTCGCACGAGCGGTCGCATGAGTGGGCGCACGAGCGGGCGCATGAGTTGGCGCACGAGCGGACGCATGAGCGGGAACACGAGCGGGCGCATGAGAGGGCGCACACGCACACTTGCCTACTGCATTGTGTGAAATGCAGCAGGCAGTGTGAAAATAGAATACGCCCGCTCATGCGCTATGGCGTACGCCATGGGGCAAAATGCGCCCTCGTGTGAATAGGCCCTTAGACCCTTAGCTTGGTTTTGTGCTGCTTAAGCTGTGCAAGCTACCGTAGCCTTGCTTGGCATAATAAAAGTTTCGTGGTTGTGGTTGGGGTGCATTCAACAGATTCTATGCTCTTCATTTTACAGTTCCGTATTTGTACATTTAGACGAACAACTTTGCCACATTGTACACAAATTCCATTACAATGCAAGAGGTATCCTTAGACTCCAATTCAAAGTCAACTTCCCCGTCGGAGGCCAGATTGAAGGGCGCTGCGACAGAACCAGCAGACATCTCAGTGGCCGATCCGTCGGTCTCCAGCATAGAAGTCGACCAAATTGGATCAGACTTGCAACCAGATGAGCCGAATCAGACGCCAATAGCCTCTTGCAGCAGTTCACACTCACGGGCACTAACGGAACAAGAAATTCGGACTGCCGGAACCGATCGACAGGTGGCAACGGCAACCCTAGGTAATCAGTTCATGGTCAAACCAAGCTATATATTACCATGGTTGGGTTACTAACGACCAGCAGCAGGCCGCACCTACAGCGCAACATCAGCCCAGCGAGCGGAGCTGTTTTCGTTATTTCAGACCCTAGTCACCATATGTTTAACAATAACTATGTGTTGCATTTGGGCAATAAGACTTTCCATAGCATAATACAGGCACCTGGTTACATTTTGTGCGTGTAAATATGAATGGACTATAACGCGAATGAGCTGCTAGACAAGGTGTACGAACACCATCCTGAAGTTGTAACGTACTTTCTAGAGGAAGTAGGTTTTTTGATCCACCTCCGGTGCAATGGGTTTTCGAGTTTGAAGAGGTATATACTCACAAATTTATTTGTTCTGAAACTCAAAGCTTACTCAGAAGTAAAGCAACTTTTAGAGGCTACAAAACCCGCAATTTTGGCTCAATGTTAGTCACCAAAGTTCTCAAATCTCATAGATGGAAAGGCAAAAACCGTTATGGCCAAACCCTAATGAACCTGCGCGATTCAGAAAAGTGAAAATTGGGAATTGATATCGGATTGATATCGGACAGTGCACAAAGTACTGTCTAGTCACGTAGCCTGTCGAAATACAGCCATAGTTTTTGACGATGCGGCAGCTTGCCGTTACTTGTCCGAAATCGAATCAGGATTTGTCATTTGCAAGACAGATATGAGATTTGACAGACATACCTAAATTTGCACGGGATAGATTTGTGTCGCTACCAGTACGTCATTGTTCAGATCGGTCAAGCGAAACTAAATTCAGATGTGCGTACGTCAGAAGCAACCTTGGAACAAATTGTTTTAAAAGGATCGACAGAAATAGTTTTTGTAGCACCTACCTCGCACTCAGCCGAAGCATCGTGAAACCTCAGATTTAGATTCACAAATTGGCTTGAAGAAGCAACTGTGCCATATCCGTGCCTGAGGTGATCAAGGTCTTTGATTATGAGGCTGTCCCACGTGCACCGCGCGGCGTTGCGTACACATCGCCAGTCAAGCGAAACAAGTTTACCAACATCATCATGGACCTTGCAGCGGACCGAGTGCAATGGCGACGAGTCGTGCTGGGGAAGGCCACAGCGGATGACCATCATCCAGCTCTAGAGCCTTAAGTCCAAAGTCCAAGAAGAAGCAACTTAAAAAGCATAATTTTCGTTTATAAATTTCAACAATTGGAAGATTTCAACGTTTTAATTTGAACAGGGCGGGTTCCAAAAGAACATATGTGAATGAATCGGTAGAAACTTTCAATCACAGGGACGCTGCGACTTTTAGAATACTGGTCAGAGTTTGTTCACAATTTGAGAATGTGCAAGAGGTATATGTCCCGCGAGCCTTTTTGGCAAATTACTGACATACAGTTGCCCACGTTAGACAAAATTTTGGTTGTGACAAAGAAAAATGCAGAACTAAAAAAAATCGGCGTGAGGGTCTGAATCCACCAGCGCCAGCACAGGCAGAAGCAAATGGCAACTACAGACCGTATTAGCCGAATAATAGTTTCAGACCTACGGCGAACGCTGTCCTTCTGGAACATAAGCGGCTTCTCGCTGCACAAAACACTGGATTGAACTTGTTGGACCCGGCAACCCTTCTGGCAACATAAAGCGGTGCAAACAATGCCTGTGTTAGAATGCCAGGGAACCCAAACAGATCTCGAACCAGCGCCTTCTCAGACTCGACGACCAATGTCTGCCGCGCAACAGACGCAACAGTTCAACTCTGGCTATATGCCACGGCCACTAGGATTCTAATTTTTACCGCGTTTACGGCAAATCAGCCGCAGCCGTTCGCGCCGAACCAGACTCACCAGTCGACTTGTGATTAATGCGACTGTTACGTATCCGGTTTACGTGGATCAACAACCCTAGCCCACTGCATACTACCAACAATGCCAAACGCCTTTATGTCTCTGCCACACCTCTGCCATGCCGCTCTACAAACCTCACAGGCGACACAATATCCCTATCCACAGAACCCGCAAAACACTCTAGCCGACCCGAATTCATTTGAATAAGGATCATATGTGCTGACTTTGCATGCTTTTTGTGTTAGCACCGATATATATAAAGCACCGATATATAACCACACATATATGAAGACAAATTAGTTTAAACAATGAAACAAGAAAAGTGATAACAGTATCGGTATTCAGTTAGGTTTTAACAAGCAAAGCCCAATGCAAAAGTGACGTGGAAATATCAAACCTATATTATCACTCCGTGAAATAAAAAACTGCTGCACTGCAAACAATTATAACAGAAAGAATGACCGAAACCGTATACATTATATTGTCGGATCAACAGTTTTAAGACTTTGTGTTCTAATTGTGCGCAGTTTAGTGACATCGTTAAGATTTAACGTTTCTGTGAATTGTGTGAACTATGTGAGATAGTAGTAGTATGTACTAGTACGAGCAGTGTGTGAACAATGCGTGAAACTATGTACAAAAGTTGAGACAAATAAGCTCTTCTGCTGAGTAAAGAGTTAATTTGCGACGCTGGAGTGTCAAAATTCCACAGAAAATATTTAACGCGGCCCTAACCGTTCAACGATAAAAATTCCCACAGAAAATATTTAACGAGGCCATAACCGTTCAACAGTAAGAATTCCAACACCACGGCCGTTACAGATCAGCTGCTGAGTTATGAGTAAAAAGCCTTCAGCACTTTATATTTATGTAGCACATTACAATTAATACAAGCACACGTAGCGGATTCATTATACTGAAAATGTTGAAATTTTACTAAAACTTTAAGACAGTGTTACCGCTAATCCATTCAACTATTTATGGTAATTTAAAAAACCACATGCTTGACAAATTTACCGAGTCGTCAAATATGATCAACGTTCGAAATTTTCTCTAATTTTCCATAAATAAATAGACCGTACGCATTTGAATATACACAATTAGATCAAAGACATTAAACTGTTGCGCAGAAAAAATTCAATCTATCGAACAAAAAAACTTTTGCTCGTCCAGGATTTGAACCAAGAATCCTTCGCACCCAAAGCGCACATCTTACCAGGGGTGGACGCGGGTCGAAATTTTCGACCCGCTTCCCAACCCAACCCACGGCTAGACACTCGTGGGTAACCCGCGACCCAACCCGCGCCGTAAAACCCGACCCGCGACCCACCTTGACCCACCATTCTGTAACCATACCGTACATTATACAGGGGCGTGTAGCCAGAATTTTGAAAAGGGGGTGGGTCGTACCTTGTCCTTGCTGACTTATTTAAACTCACTATTGCGGGGTCGGAGCTCAGCCCCCAGAATCCAATTATTTTTACACTTATTGGTGAAGTGGCTTACATGACAAAATGTTAATTTGGTCGTTTAAAGTAAATAAACTAACTGTTGCGGGGGTCTGGGGACGGCAGCCCCCAGAAAAAATGGAGTTTTTTTCTATTTTTTTGGACAAATTTGGTCAACTGGAGACGTAGTCAAAAAATTTTTCCGACAGGTAGATTAAAAACAAAAGATGGGAATTTCATATCAGACAGTATATTACACAACTTATATAAGCTTTCATGAAAGTTAACAACAAAGTGGTCAACAACAACAATGGTAAGCCATATAGTTAACAGGGGTCTGGGGGCGGTAGCCCCCAGGAAAAATGTTTTAGAATATATTAAGTTTTAGGCCAAATTTTGTCAATTGGAGACGTATCAGAAATTTTTTTGGCAGGACTATAAAAACCGAGGGGGGACCCTTGTCGACAATTTCTTCAGGTTCCAATTTACGCGGGTCGGAAAATTTTTTTTCGACCCGCGCAGCCTCAAGTGGGTACCCGCGGGTCGACCCACGGCTCAAATATTCCGACCCAACCCAACCCAACCCGCGGGTACCCGCGGGTACCCACGACCCGCGTCCACCCCTGCATCTTACCACTTGACTAACCAGCCACGTATTGTCTCAGTAAAAAACTTGATGTTATCCGGATATTCATTATCCTGAGCACTGAGCAGATTGTATCGATAAATGGGTATCGATTTGTATGCACGTACATTTGTAATGAAAATTGATTTACTATGAAAGTAAATTTACATATAATAAAAACAAAATTATTAGTGAGACTTACGTAAGCTACCACGAACTCTTGTAAAACTAACAAAATCTTAGAGACAGAAACTGCAAACCCGGTTGGCTCAGATAGTAGTACGTTACGCATCTATTGAGCATATGATTTCTAATCAGATGATAGGTGATTCGAATCCACGCCGGTGTTGGCTGTTTTGCATTCTGTCTACTTGCATCTTATTTGTCATTGTGTTTCTTTTTCCTGTCGGCATCGCAATGCCGACAGGTCTTTACGGTGCTTCTTGCAGCGTAGATTGCACGTATTTCTGGACGTTTCCACAATGAAAGGTAATATTTCGAGGCTTTGCCGTTAGTCAGCCTACGCATACGTGCTTACCACTACGACGTGCTTTTTCCTGTTGCGCCACAGCGCAACAGGTACTTTATACTTGGTTTGTATAGGATTTGCAGAATCTTCAAATAGACATACTTACCTGTTAATTTGGGTAGGTGGAATTTCCAGTGTTAAATAACACTGGAAGACCGGCCCCAACAATGGAAGCTGTGTAATTTCCTACGTTAACGTACACTAGAAAGGCAGGTAGCGCAATGTTGACTGACGAAAAGACGCAAGTTGAGGAACAGGAACTGTAAATACTCAGAATGCAAAAGCTGAGAACCGGTGGGGATTCGAACCCCCAAACTTCTGACTTGGAATCAGATGCTCAGTAAATGCTTAACGCACTACCACCTGAGCCAACCGGCCATGCTGTCGAAGATCTTAGTTACACAAATGTCAAAACCCAAGACCGCTAGGATTCACCTCTATTAGTTTCTTCTTCAGATGTTACTCAAGTCTTGCAAATTTCTATGTTAACATTACGACATAGTGTACCGATAGTAGAAGAACTGTATACTGCGATTATCTGTTTCACTTCTATTAAATTGTTCAATCGTATTAAAAGTTCTTTTAGGAACGATCGTATCTGTATTCTGTAAGTCGGTGGTCCAGTGGTACAATTCTTGCTTCGGGTGCGAGAGGTCCCCGGTTCGAAACCCGGGTGATAAAAATTTTTATGTTTTTTAAATTAAACATTTGCGAAGAATAGTGTAACTTGATTTTTTTGTTTAGAATGCTCTATTTTTGGACATTGCAAACCTTCGTTATGATTTTTTAATTATTTTCAAATTCATGTTTCACACGAATTTTAAATAAAACGGGTCGAATAACTTTTGAGACGGGTCCTATGCTCCTGTGAAGGTCACGTAACTTGCAAACTGCACATAATGACTCCTTTTGTTGAAAATACAGCTAATTTTGCCCAAAGCTACCTGCTACACCGCCACCAAAGCAAAAAAGCTCAGAAAACTAAAAAGTGTGAAACCGACTACATTTATGACTCTGCGTATTGGGGTGACTTGAAATTTTAGGTTTTTTACATTCACCGACCTAAACTGATCACAGCACAAGATTAACTAAGACAATTAATTCTGATTCAAGGCACCGTGTCATATTCTTCCTATGATGCACTCTTGATTTGCTAAAAGTCACTTTTGTTTGCGATTAATTTTTACTGCGCAACAGGCCTAATGTTGTCAAACGTTCACCCTGCTAGTGCTCACTCACTGGATTACTTTTGCAGTAAACTTTTGCTTGTTACCTATATGTCTGTGTCGCGTTAACTACTAGACTATGAAGCCGATTGGTAACATTACTATTCCTTGACTTGACAGTTGACATTCTGACATTGACATTCTGTGTAGTAACTAAATTAACACTTTGTGTACATACATTATTTGCAATTTTGCATTGTTTTTACTTTTTGTGATAAGCTGCAAAGCATGCAAACAATTTTTTTAGTTTTAAGCGTTCAAAACCTTAAAACTAGATATTAATACTGGACGTTAATTTATCTCTTACAGGAAAAATTGAATGTTAAATATTTGTGGACCCGCTAAATCAAAAATGAGCTATTTGAAGCTAATATTACCAAAAAATTGCAACCAGACAAAAAATATTGCAATATTTGCGATTCAACATTTCCTCATTAACCCTTTAATACCCAGAGCATCTCACTCCAGGCAGCCTGATTCTGACACCTTCTAGTTTCTTGACAATTGCTTGAGTTATCGTTTGTCGTAGAGAGGTCGCGAAACCAACATTCGATAGAGAAATGAATGGTAAACAAAACATAGTCAGCCGATTAAAGGTCTAAGACGTACCGTTTTTGAGTTATAAGCGCTTACAGTTGAAAATTTGCGAAAAAATTGCGCCATCGCTCAAGCATGTGTACTTCACTCCAGAGTTTTAACACAAAAACCGAGCGCTTGCCATAGTTAAAGGCTAGCAATAGAGTATATACAACATTTGCTGTATCTGTTAAAAATAAAGTTGCATGTTGGCGGCGCAATCAAAAATCGTAATGAAGTCACGAAGAAAATACTACTGTTGCGATGAAAAAAAGTTAAATTTGCGCATTGCTTAGGGAACCATAGGTTTGTTTGTGTGGCTCTAGGTTCAAAATTGGGCCACTACATACAAAGATCTACACTTTCTGAAAAACATTTGAGCTCAGCTGATTAGAATAGACAAGTCAAGTTTTACCGCTCCTGATTGGGTATTAATCACGTGATGTGCCAAATGGCAGCTCTGGGTATTAAATGGTTATATGAAACCAAACTAAATGAAACTTTCAAACTGTCAATTAGTACACACTGTGCACGATGAGGCAGCTAAATTCGAAAAAATGCAACTTGTATTTGCAAGTAATGCAACAATTTGTTTTCAATTAATGATAAGAAAATAACATTGCAAGGCGACAGGTTCAAACTTTGCGAAAGTGATAAAAGTGGCAGACAACTTTTGCATAAAATTGCTGCTTGTTCGTCTTGCATCTTTTCGCTTGAAGATTTGACCTGCCTGCCCTTTCTGTGTAATTTAATGTAGGAAATTTGACCTACCCGAAATTACATAGGAAATAGATATTCTGAATATAGTATATACCTGACCTGAGGGGGCCGCGTAAAAAGTGCAAATCTGATCACTACACTACTACTATTATTCGAATATGCAAATGAAGTTCACACGGTCAACCAATTTCAAAGTCAGGTACTACAGTGGAAAGTAAGGGTGAAATGCATATAGGCAGTCTTACGTTAAAACCAGTCTAAGGCGTTCTATTTCAGTAATTTAGAACATCTAACAAAAATTCTACACGTATTACATAGGTTTGAACGTTGCCTTTAGACTGCGTTTAGCAAGACTGAGCTGAGACTGCCTTTATGCATTCCACCGTAAAAGTCAACATTGAACAAAGCAGCATAACAGACACATCTGGCGCCCACACTAATGTTCACTTACAAACGCACACACAAATCCTTCAAAAAACTAGTTATCATTGTACAGACTCAGTGCAAAGAAGCCTGCTGCGCTGTGGCGCAGCAGAAAAAAGGAACCGTCAATGGAGGAGAAAAATTCTGCGTCAGTTTAAGGCTATATTTTTTGGACTCAATCCCACTAACGTTAGTTAGCGAACTGATTATGTTGCAGTAGTATATTAGCGCGTCAGTTAGTACCATGTCATATCAGTTATTAATAGTACCATGTCTCATTGTCGTACCATATAGTATTGCGTTATACAATTATGATGTTGATATGTCATTGTAATAATTGAAGTATGCTGTTTACCGCTTACGTTTTGGCTGCAGCTAAAGTTTTCCGCAGCGTTATTAGATCATATAGTGTTAACTCCCATGGCTGCCTAGTTCAGCCACTATACTTGTACATGAGATTGGTTTATGCTTATATAGATATCAAGCTACGCCTCAAGTCAACCGTGCAGTTAGACCATTTAACTTAAGGTGGTAGTTACGTTTTCGCAGCTTTTTTCAATGTTCTATTTTGCAGCAATTGCTAAATCAATTTACAAGCGGTCTTTTGCATATTATTAATCAACTTATTTTTTACAAAATTACAATTTTTCAAGAGTCGGTGTTACTCATAGTGTGCACGCCAACTATTTTGGTGAAGCTCATCAGCTCAATTTTATGCATTTTCCCCCGTATTTCGTTATTTCTTCACTGTGGTAAAAAAACTCCGCATACAATCACGCAATTTATACCAAAGGCACGTTGATGTGTTACAAAACTGCTGGTATGCTTAACTAAGCGTAATAATTTAGCAGATTTTTACAGTGAGCAAAAGTTTGCCTCGAATTTTTCTAAAAAGTCAAGAAACAGCAGTTTTTATGACTTTGGTAGGCTGTAAATAAAAAAATAATCAACCTTTTCACTCAATTCGAAAAAGGTATAGGGCAAATTTATTTGGCTACTGTCAAATAAGCTGTCTTCGCATTCTTATGAACGGAACAGGATATTGGTTACTTCAACTGAAATCACTCATTGTGCTCAGAAATGACGGATTTTTTAAAAAAATTTAATTCAGTTAAATAGGGCCTCATTGGGGTCAGCTAATAATACATTAAGCACAGTTTTCCCGTACCCGTTGAAAAAATGGCGGACAAAAGTTTTAAAAATGACGTTTCAGGAGACTGAAGAAAATTTGCAATTTTTGAAGTGGTTTATTAACACTGCCAATGCTCGTGGCTGCTGTGACATATACTAACCAAATTTTGCAGGTATAATAGATGCATAAGGGACTATGTAAATGTAAATTATTGTGCAAAGTGGTTATTGGTATTTTGTGATATTGGCATGAGAAGTCAGAATTGAGGTAAAAAACTTCAAAGTTACCGATCGCCTAGAACGGCTAACAGAAATATATCATATTTTAGCTGAAAATATTCTTAAAATAAATTGGGTTAGACCTTTTTTGATTGGCTTTTATGAGTAGTGTAAGAGCCATAAAAATTAAAATACAATTTTGTAAGTCCTCAAAAAATAAACAAAAACACCAGTTTTTTAGCTATAAATTAGCCGTAAAAGTTTGAATCAATGTCAAAATTAGCTGAAATATTGCTATTTACATTCGCAATGTCCGTGCCAAGTTTGATTATGTTCGATCGAGTAACTTTTGAATTATTGCAAAAGCTTCGAAAACGTAACTACCACCTTAAGTGTTAAATTTAACTTCATGATTGAAGACAATCTTTTTTCCCCACGTGGTGTGACGTACATAGGCAGTACATCATTGCAAATACGTACAAGCTTTCAACTTTGCAAATATTTTCTAGTTTTCCTTTTAAAGTTTTTCTTCTCAGAGATTTAGAACTTCTGAGGTCAAAACAAGCAAAAAAGTTCTGACAACTTTTAAGCATTAAGGAAAAAAACATCCAAGAAAACAACCCAAAATTCAAGTGCGATTTTAGATCTACATAAAGCTTAGCTTAGACTCTTTTTGGTTCTTCTAAATGCTTAGTTTGCTAATGTGCTGTTCAAGCTACCGTAACATTGCTTGACATTGTAAAACTTTTGTAGTTATGGTTGATGGTTGCATATTGATGTTTAGCCTATCATAAGCTCCATTTTTACTAGTTACACATATGTTGCACACCATTTTTTCGTCAAAACAAGTATATTTTTGTGTTCAGCATCAAAACGATCCTAACGACAACTTTTTGCTGAAAGTAGAAAAAATGTTTTGATCAAACTCAGCGCTACCGTGCGGCACAGGGGTTGGGGGTGCCACTGCAAAATGCTAGCCAAAAAACAATAGAAACATAATTGAGTGAAAATTACAATTTTTGGCCAATATATTAATGTCTATTAAAGTAATCAAGTGGCTACAACAGGTTGCCGACGTCTTTAATTCTAGTCAGTGTGCCCTTTATTTTTGGTGAATGACCCTCTATAACTGGCAGACGACTCTTTACTGTAGGGGCCGTAGTGGAGTACAAGGCGATGCAAAGCTAAAAATGAAGCGCGAATTCTTGTTGAGTGGTGCAAATGACCCCTAGAGACATAACAAATCCAAAAATTTTACCCGTATGGACCATTTTGTAAGAGTCTATGATATTTAGAAAGGTATGGACTACGAATTCACGTTTAAGAGTACAAATTGCCCCTGTCGACATCAAAATCCCGATTTCGAAAATTTGACACTTTAGCATCACATTAGGGGAGCTACCCTGTGGGTGGGACTTATTTTTTCTTTGTTTCTCCCGGCTTCTTGGTTGCATGCTACAGACGCCGGCCGCCCATGTGGCCGTCCTTACGCAGGTAGTATGTGTATCGCGTCCTATAGGCACTGCCAGAGGTTGTGATTTTGGGTTATTCTTCCCATTGATCTACTGGCGAGGGCCTGAGTTGACGGGCAGTTTTTTAGTGCATGCTGCAAGTCGTTCGATTTGTGCCCACGTTTTTAGAAGCATCATCTTCCGTCATTTTGGCTCGATATCTCCATTTTCGAAGAAGTGAGTAGTAACCGTGGCAGCATAGCTGGGTTCGCACACATTGCTCTTTCCGCGACATGGACTTTCCTGCGACAGTTTTGATCCGGGTATTCGTTGATTGTCCCAATGACAGTGTCGGACAGAGTTTCATCATTTCGACCATACTTTCCGTCGCAGGACTGCCGCTGCAGTGTTGAAGTCGATTGAAACCGTTTCCTGGTATATGAGTGTTGCCATATTCGCTATTTCATACGCAGCGTCATTGTTTCTGGTGTCTGAGTAGCCGGGTATCCATTGTATGGTGAGCTGAGGGTCTTTGTTTAGCAGTTAGTTTATTAGATTGTGCCAAATGCTGATTTTTGTGCCGTTGATTTTTAATTTTAGTTAGTTGATGTTTTTTGATTTTAGTTGATGTCCAGGCCGCTTTTTAAGCGTGCTACTGTGCTTTGGGAATCGGTGAACACGTGTATGTTTTTCCAGGAGGTAGTGGCGTCTTCTTTCAGATATTGGAGAGCGTGGCTGACAGCCAATATCTCTGCTTTATAGCTGGAGAAGATACGGTCGGCGGGGCATCCGATTTCTGTTCTTCGGCCTGTCTGGTTGTCAATTATCAAGATACCGCTTCCTCCGTTAAACCATGGTTCGCAGAACCACCTTCCAAATAACATTGTCGCTCTTGCTTACTGCAGATAGGGTCCTTTCGGTGATCTTTTTTTCATCGAAACCGGGTCAGATTTGTTGACCTTGTTTTCTAGCTCGTCAGATAGCCGGAGGTTGCTCGGCATTATCCAGGGCGCCTTTTTATACCGGTCAAAACCCTCTAATGTGTGATTTGAATGTCAGAATTCTGTCGAAGGTTACGTCCAAAAAGACCGGATGCTGATTGTATGTGAGTATATTGTCGTTGCATGTATGTTTAGTTTAGTCGTAATCTCGGTTGGTTTTTACTGTCGGTCGCGTCTTTGGTGAAACAAGTGGGTTCACACTTGGTGACATTGACTTTCATTCGCCATTGTGTGAGCCACTTGCTAAGGAGTATGCTACAATTAGCTTGTCTCTGTAGCTGCTCCAAATGGCAAGATCATCTACAAATTAGCTGGCATGCTAGCTGTCAGGCATGTGGGGCAAAATATCGCTGATAAACGTGATGAAGAAAATAGGTGAAATTACGGATCCATGTGGCACGTTTGTTTTAAATTTTTTTCCTTGCTCATCGCATCCCCAACTTCCAACTTTCAGCGGCGGTCTCGAAAGAAGGAGCGGAATCACTGGACGTAACATCCGGTACGCCCATTTTGAGCATTTTTTACGACAAGCCCTGCTGCCATACGCCGTCGAAAGCGTGACTGAATTCAACTAACACCAGACCTGTCTATTTTCTGTCTTGTAAGCCATTTGCTAATTGTTGCGGGATAAAAATAATTTGGTCTTCAGTCGAGCGCTGGTTTTTGAATCCTGCAACCAACAAATGGTGACAGCTTCTGATGTTTTTCTAGCCTGTGCACAAATCTTTGTTTTATCATTTGTTATGCAACCCAACATATGAGGTCAGTCGTATTGGCCTTTAGGAGCTAATATCAGTTGCCGGTTTCTTTGGTTTCAGTATTGAAATTATTGTGCCCTGCTTCCAAGACAATAGACAGCGCTTCGAATTCCATGACTCGTTAATTCGCTTTGTCAGCGCCCTCAGCGCGGTTAGCTGCGCCAGCATCTGATTAGATCACCGTCCGGAACGGCGGTGCTGCGTTGTTTCAGGTTACTGATTGTCAGTTTTAGTTCTTCTTTGGTGAACTGGCTGCACAATTCGGTGTGCTCGGTGATCGTGCAGGCTCTGATAGTTCGATCTATTGGAAGTTTATTTAGACGCCTGTCAGAGTCTTTCACCTGCACAGTGAATATTGCGGCGTAATGCTGTGTGGAACCATTTGCTTTCTTCACACTGGTGTGTAGCATTAGTCCTTTCTGGCCTTTTAGGGAGGCTCCTGTCCAGGCCTCGTATCCGGCTTCATAGCTGTTTTGCCTGTGTGGTGGCATTGAGTGTGGATATGTATTTTCTCCAGCTGTTTTGCTTACATTGTGTTAGCACAGTTTTGGCAATCAGCCTTGCCTGTTTCAACTGTTCTCCGATTGCGCTCATGGATAGCGGTTTCGGCCTCTTTGCACCACTATAGCTGTGGTTTTTTGCTTCGGCTTTTTGGGATGGCAATGTTTGCTGCTCTCACAATGGCGTTTTTGAGCAACACACCTGCCTGCTGTAGACTTTGGAAAGCAGCCATGTCAAACCCGGTGAGGTTTTTGTTGAGTTCTGTTTTGAATTTCAGCCAGTTCGCTTAACCAGTTATACGTTGGGTTCGCGTCCATTGTGATTATGACGGTAGATGGTGGCATCGTTGCTTTAAGTTTTCTGCGTGACTTTTCCTGCCCAGTCGTTGTGATGTAAGGACACGTCGGGGGCTGAGTAACGACCAGTGCGTGGGTCAACCATGGTAGGGCCTGAGTCAGCACAGACGAATTCATTTTTGTCGCCCCAAGCAATAGACAGCGCGGTCGTTGTGTTGTGATCTATAGCTAGAACAGTACCACTTTTAGGTTCGTGGGACAGTTCGTTCTTCTCCAGCATCAAAACTCCTCCTCCGGTCACTTCGTCTAGGTTTGTTATACTTTTTACTTTTGCAAAAGTGTTCACGCAGGTTTACTTTTTATTTAACGAATGTCGCACTCAATTGGCTGGCTTTGGCGCAGTTGTATGTCAAAAAGCAAACTTAATCAATAAAAATGAAGCTCAATAGGCGGAGCTTTTGTTAGAGCATTGTGATTGGCTAGATTGCAAAAGTAAAAAATAAAAAGTAAAAAGTAACTGTGTGAACCTGGCCTTACAACAGTAAGGTCCGTTCAGCCTGCAAAATTACGAAATAATAAGCCCCCGCGAGTCCCGGGCCAGTCGGCCCGTAACGGCCCGGCGGGGCTGGAAGAGAAAAAGCTAGGCCGGCTCAGAAGCGCGCTGTTCGATCCGGCCCGGACCCTTCCTGAAAATTTTGCTAGTGGCAAAACTCTACTCCATAAAGCGTCAAAACTTAACTTTACTGTGCTATGCTGTTTTTCTGACTTTAAAAAGGCGTAAGTTGGAGTTATTTTTGTTTCGACAATCCTCCGCGACAGACCACTCAGTTATTTTTGGAGAAAAACCGTAAAAATGGCGATAACTTTGGAAATGAATATCCTAGAAAAATGAAAATATGTCACAAGAAGAACTTTATGTCAAGAAAAAATGTCAGAAAGAAACTTTTTAGCGCTATCAAGCGGCATTTCTTGTTATTGCGCCAGTTTCTGAAAATGAGTCTAAATTTCACTTTCTAATTTTTGACTTACGTCAAACGTTAAGTATGGGTCATGTGACCCAATATTTGAAAGCTGTGACAATTTGCTCGCAAATGACGTCAAAATTATTGTAATACTACCGTATCATAAGTTATGTTCCCTGAAAACATTTCTTAAAAGGAGATGATTGTACAGACAACACCATTGCGATAAAATTTCTTAAAAACTGCATTTAGGAAAAAATTCAGTTTTTTTTCCATTTTTGAAATTATGTAGCATAAAGGTACCTTTCTGTACAGAAGGACAGTTCAGCTACTTGAGGTTCGTGTCACATTTGAATATTTTGTGCTCTCTTGGAACTTCACACCACAGTAAGCAAGTTGGTTCTTACTAGAACGTAAATTACCTGTAGGATTATTTAAGCTGTGTATCGGCTCTTACAGTTTTTTGCTATTTCTTGGAACAGTCAAGTGGAAGCACTTTTATGTGACCAAATGTACACAATGGCGTATGACGAGAATTGTTAACCTTTTATCTCTAATGCTTATCAACGCATCGGCAAATATATATCATGCTTTCTTTTTTGTTTAGTGTTTGACAGGATGATGGCCTGTGATATGCTCACTCACTTACAGCTGCTCATTGTCAAAAATTTTAAATTATGCTTGGGTCGAGCAGTGAGTTTTCTTCTGTGTGTGTACGTTTTGTTGCTTTGCAATTTTTTTTGATCCAGCTAACATGCTGAAATTAGAAACTTTGTGTGTATTTATTACTTTCTCCGGTCAGCGTCCAATATAAAATAATGAAATGTTAACTGTAAAAATAAAACAAAGTTTTTTTAAAAATAGTGTCAAGTTTCTTATGCTACGTAGTACCAAGAGTATGTACATAATATTTACCCTTCTCTATTCTGGCTAATCGGCCGGAACGATGCTCTGGCCGAATAACCGTTTTACGCCTTGATTTCAGGGGAACCCCTCTCAAATCAGGATGTGTCTTGATTTCATAGGGAGCCCCCCTCAAATAAGAGATGTGTCTCAATCTCACATAAGGGATGTGTCTTGATTTCAGGGGGTCCCCCCTCAAATTACGGATGTGTCTTGATTTCTGGGGCGGGTACCGTTTTTACAAATCCCCGTATATAAAACTTATATGCTTTTAAAAACAAATTGAACGAATAGATTGATAATTGGGAAGAATTCATCGTTTCATTTATTTGCGACATTATTGCAAACTTTATGCTGCACCAATTTTGATGAAATTATTTCCCTTAACAAATTATACTATAATAGTTTCAAAAAGAACAATTTGTCACAATTCAGGAAACAAGGTTTACGGCCATGCAAAGTCGACTGCTTTCTCGACATTACCCCCTTAAAAATGCAGAAAGGTCAATTTTGACCCAAAAACAGTAAATGGTAAAAAATAGTATACATAAAAGAGTGCAGCGTGGAGCGGTTCTTCGATATCAATGTAAATTTGTGTGAATGTGCAAAATGAAAATTTTTAGGAAAAAACATATAATGAGAAGTGATGTGGAATATGTTGGTGTTTGTTTTGTTTTTTTTTGTATATTTTTAAATGATTTATTAGCTTTTATTTTCAGAGTCAGAGTTTGCAGCATTTTGGACTTCCGATTTTCGGCTTTCTACTTCTATTCTTAATGCGAAGCGCTGTGCCTGACACATTGCATAGTCCATGTAAGCAAAAGTACATGATAGTGGCTCACTATATATATAAATATATATATATATATATATATATATATATAAATATAAATATATATATATATATATATATATATAATATATGTATATATGTGCACAGTTGGACTGTACTACGAAATAAGCTAATACCATCTTCTATAGCACGTGCACAGTTCAATATTTAGCAAATCTTGTCAGTTGGGAAAGAATGAAGATAACGAAATGATGAAGTGAAGAAAGGGAGTGCTGTCGTTGGTGGTCACGGTCTACAGTGCTTCTTTGCTAACTATGATAGGCGTGGACACCCTCAGACTAAACTGCCGCTGAACATTGCTCTTCTTGGTGCTGGTCACAGGAGATGTCTATGACCAGAACCAAACAAACAGAGATTGTGCAAGCGGATGAATCCGTGGGTTTTTGGGATGGTGAGCAAAATAGCAGACGGGAGTCTCGACCGCACAGTGTTTCTGGTTCTTCGCCGAGATAGAAACACTCTGCGGTACTATGTGAACCGCAGTGTGGCGTCAAGAACTAGAATTTTAACGGATGAATGACGGGCCTATGGCGGTCTTTCCAACTGGGGTGCTCAGAATAATTATTTGCATCAAACAGTGAATCAACGGCACCATTTTGTGGATCCTGTCACTGGAATTAACACTCAGAGGATTGAAAGTTGTTGATGCACTCTCAAAGCCAAATTTCTGCTTCAAATGAGAGGCCACGGGGAATGATGAGGTGTTGCCACGGTTTTGCTCACTTGGCCGAATTTCTGTTGAAAATATTGAACTGTACACGTGCTATAGAAGATGGTACATAGGTATTCGCCTATTTCATGTTAGCTAAAAACGACGAGCGCATTTGCCTGCGCTAGAACACAGGCAGGAAAGAGAATGTCTCTCTCTTCTTCTATATAGAGTGTGCCACTATTATGTACTCTTAATGTAAGTATCGTCAGGGGGGGTAAAACACGGAGTAAAAGAGGGGTAAAAACACTGTTCATTTTAATAAGTTGCTAAGGTTGTAATGTAAAGCTCTTCTGACACGGACGTTTCAATTTTGTGCTGAGTGGCATTATTTTTACGTGCTCTCTCATTGAGCATACCTTATGTTTCGCCACACATTTGACTAATAATAATTCCTTTTGAGTGTTTTGAAAAAACGAGTAAAAAAATTTCAAATAGGTTTTATTTGGTTTTATTTATCACAAGCATGTAGTGACAAGAGTAGTAGTGGCAGCGGGCACTAGCTTTTTGTATCAAGTACTTTAAAGACCTCACAATTCCACATAAAAAATTGGCCCTTAGACTTGGAAATTGAGTATGACACTCTTCCCATTGGCCAGCGTGGCCGAGCTGTAGATACGTTGTAGATACAATAACGGCCAAAAAGGGTCCCAAACGGGACCCGGTTTCAAATAGGTATCTGGTACTCAAACGGCCCCTGCAGGTATCCAAATAGGACCCAGGTACCCAAATGGGCCCCAGCGTATCTGATTGTGCCCTGCACGGTACCCAAACGGGACCATGGTACATAAACGGGACCTAGGTACTAGTGTTGTTCTGGTATACATACCATAACTAAAACTAAAACTAGTTGTATAAACTAATTTTCAGCAGTTATACCAAAACCATGACTAAAACTAAACTAAAATCCAACCTTGTACCAATACCATAACCAAAACTTAACTAAAATTGCACTCATACCAAAACTATAGCTAAAACTAAACTAATTTGGAGGCTTGTACCATAACTATTACTCAAAACTAAGGGCAGCGGAGTTATGAGCAAACTTGTACCAAAACTCTAGTTTTGGTACAACGCTTACCAAAACTTCCTTTAATGCGCCATGAAATGCGCTATGGAATGCGCCATGCAATGCGCCATAAAAAGGGCCCTCGTGTGAAACAGGCTTAAGCGAGTTCTAAAACCAAATGACTGGTGTATCTGTTATTAACTAGGTATGAGACTTCGATTTATGCCCAGAGTATCCTGAGTATCTCTCTCCCTGGGCAGCCATAGTCTGACACAGGGTTTTTTTGTGCAAAGCCCTGTGCAAATGCACACTTTTTTAAAAATTTTCACACAAAAATAAAAATTTTGCACAATAATGCACAGTGCATGACTGGCCTGTAATTAGTTCAAAATGCACTGTTTTCAATGCAAAATCTAAAAAAATTTCTAAAAGAATTCTCCCATCCCGAAATTTGTTCCGAGTAATTTTTGACACAAGGGTACCCCCTATGGTTTTTATGGTCCGGCCGGAAAAATTTTCTGATACGTCTCCAACATTGATGAAATTTGGCCTATAAATAAAAAATTAAAATTTTCCCCATTTTTTTCTGGGGGCTGTCGCCCCCAGACCCCTGTGGGTCACTTTCCTGTCCAATCATTTCCTGTTGCGTTAACGGTAGGTAAGTTTTATTAACTTGTATTTTGGTAAGTTTTGAATTTTCATTGTATTTCTATTTCATTGTATCCAGACGACCCTAAGCCCCAGATTTGGTAGTTCATGGTGAAGTATCTCACGTGATCAACTGGGTATTGTAGAGTTAATGACGATAAAATCAATGTGATTATACCATAACTAAAACTTAAAATTCACTGAAACTATACCATAACTAAAACTCAGTTGTACCATAACTAAAACCATACCATAACTATAACTAAAACTAATTTTTTCCCTAGCGCATAACTATAACTAAAACTAAACTAAAATTTAGCTTTCTACCAAAACTATAACTAAAACCTAACTAAAATTAACGGTTATACCAAAACCGTAACTAAAACTTAACTAAAACTATAGTTTATACCAAAACTATAACTAAAACTAAACTAAAATTCTCTGACGGAACAACACTACTAGGTACCCAAATGCGACCTCTTTTCAAAACCAACGAGCCAATCAGATTGCAGCAGCTTTAGCTCCGCCTTCAATCAAGCTACCGTAATTCCACGTGCACCAGTATATGTAGGTAACGTTGCGAATAATGCTGTCATTAACCATCACTATATATGGACAATCCGACCACGATGCTTTCCCTATTCACAAGAATTGTTTTACATAGATACAGCTAAAATTAGATATTCATAAAAAACGGTATAAAATGGCAAAGCATGTTAAACAACTACTGTTAAAAAATATATATAGTTTCACTTTTAAGTTCCATCAGTTTACCAATACTTTGTTTAGGTCCTTCAATAAGTCTTTGGGGCAGCAAAATGCTGAAAAATAAGCAAAACAGCATCGATCGAATAGCAACTTTAGCCACATATAGCGTTTATTTCGCCGGAAACCGGGCTGTGGCATTTCGCCAACTTGTCACATGGGGTACATGATCTATGTATGTACTGAAACTGCAGTTCTGTTAGTTAATTCTCTGCCAAACGGACTTGTCAAATCTGAACAGACACACACAATCGACACATATACATGCGCCTGCAGAACAATTGAATACACACACACACACACACACACACACACACACACACACACAACGCTTGTGTGAACAGGCGAGCTAGGATCAGCAATGTAATTCACTGCACTGAAATTGAGCATAATTTACATGCAATTTCAGGTTCAGTGCATTGACTAAACTTATAGAGTGGAAAGAATAAAGGCAGTCTTACGTTAAAACCAGTCTAAGGCGTTCTATTTAAGGTGGTAGTGTCGCCAAAGCAGTTTTGCTCATAGGCTGCAAAATGGGAACTTTTTGCTTTGAAATTGTACGTTCACTGAGAAACTAGTGAAATGCCATATGGTGTCAAATAAATACTGCCAGGCACCAGACTACCAATATCTACCAATATTTTTAACCAATCACCATTTGTTAGCAAGACATCACACAATAGAGACATAAAAGTTCAAAAAATCAAGCCAGATATCAGATTGGCCAGCTTGTGAAGTACATGTAATGTTTTGACGCACAATTTTTTGCCAAAAATAAGAAAAATAAAAAATGAACGTTTTGTTTTTCTTTTGATTTCAAAATAAGTGTCTAATTTTTTCACAATTGATCATTTTCGCTGTGAGTACTTTACAGGTTGCGCACAGTTTCACAGTTCAAATAGGCATTATTCCACAACCACTCAAGCAATTTGCACAAAATTTTGTGTGCATAAACTAGAGCATATGTGCTTTTACTTTGTGTAAAGAATCTAAACAAAAAGTTTTTTAATTGTGACGAAATTATCGAATGTAAATAGGTTTTAAAAACGTCATTTTTTGACTTTGCGACTTCACTGCTAACTGTACGCTGCATAAATTTTGCTGAAACTTGGCAACCATATTTGCCTTGAAACATATTTTTAGAATATATAAAGAACAATGACTTATCTCTCACTGAAAAAGTTTTATAGTTTCGCAAAATCGACTGCTTTCGCGACACTACCCCCTTAAGGTGGCGCTCCGAATAACTGACTTTGGGCAGTAAAAGTTTTCAGTCACGTTTTCAGGTCTTTGTTCTTGAAGAAAGGTTGTTCAGCAGTAAATTAGCTTTCGTTTGATATACATAACATGTGGTTTTGTTGAAATTAATTATTTTTTGACCTGAATTTTGATATGGCAAAATCTTCAAATCGATTTTCCGAAAAATTGTATATGGCTTTTGTTACTTTTGATAACGGTTTTCCGCAGATAATAGGTGACTGCAACTTTTTAAAAAGTCGTTTGTGTAGGCAAACATTTGTAAAAAAATTTTCAAATTACGTGGCGATATTGACAAAAATGATTTTTCAAGCTATTTCGTTAGCTACTTTTTGGCTTCTCCAACTTTTCTCAATGGTTATTTGCATTAAAAAATAAGCTCTATTTTTTGACACTGTCGTTTGTGTGGGCAAACCTCAAATTTTTCTGATCGGCAATAGCCTTTTTTGAATCGTGATAGCTCTCCTCTATGTCGTTTTTTCATTGTGAAATTTGATTTGAAGTTAGAAAATAAGTAGATTCAGGTGTACCTTCTTCGAAAATGTTGATTTCTGTTTTTGGTGAAATTCTGCAGCGATTTCAAGTTGACCAATTTTAGAAAAACTAGTGTATTTTGAGCTAAAACAATTGGATTAAAATTATAAGAAAGGATGCACGTCGGCAGCATAATTGCCTACAGTTTAAGCTATAGATCGTAAAATTTGAACAAAGTTTCGCTCAGTTATGCCGTTTGAAAAATTATGCGCATTTAGCGAAAATAGAAATTTTCAATCGGTGATAAAAAATCAGAACATGGCAGCAGGCACGTGAAACTTACTCAGAAACAGAGCTTTGTAACAAGCTTCAATATATTTAAACGAAATTCATTCTAGCTAGAACCTACGTCGACTTATAAGATAATAAAGTTATGGAAGTTATTTGGAGCGCCACCTTAAGTAATTTAGAAGATCGTAACGAAACAAGAACGTTTTGCGAGTAAGGTTCAGGTCATTTTGATAGACCTCGTTTCGACATGCTTGCACAGCTGAGTGCTGAGGATATTCTGCGAATATAAAACGCGGCACCAAAATATTTTAAATACAACATAAGCGTGTCCGCCACTAAGTCTTAATCTCAATTTCTAGCCAGCAATGTCAGCACTAACGGTTATAATTAACGGTTACGTTTCAATGAGAAAAATAAATTTGGCGTCAGTTTAGCATACGCCATACCTACGGTATTTAGCGACAGTCCTCGTCAAAAACTATTATTCAACTATTTCTCGTGTGACTTTCACTTACAATTTTTTTCGACCAGTTTGGGTCTAAACTTACGTTTGTTAATGCCATAAATCGTGTGCCAATGTCAGCTGCAGTAGTTCAGTGTTGGTCAGTTACAAGGTTGTGTAATATTTGACAATTTTTTTATTAAATACTTGTATTCCAATTTATACATAAACTGCAGCTGTGTTATACAAAAAGTGGAATCACATTCGTGTCCACCTGTATAACATGAGTCAACCAATCATGTTATATGGACAGCGCAATGACATTCTCAAACGCAAAACAACACGGTTGCCAACATCATCTGAAGTCTGTATTTTCTTTACGTTACAACATTTGTGCAGCTAGAGGCCCGCTGCATAACTGGATTTCCAGCCTACACATAACACTAGCCGTCTATTAAAATCGCACGCATGAGCCTAGCGTAGCATGAGCACTGAGCACACACACCCACACATACAGCGCATTTTCCTGACCTACCCAATATTACAGTGTAAACTTACACTAACACAGAAGATACATGGTAAACCGCCTTTTGTACTATAGTATATAAGCGGCGGCGGCGGCCGCCGCGTAAAAAATCTACACGTATTACATAGGTTAGAACGTTGCTCTTAAACTGCGTTTAGCAAGACTGAGCTAAGACTGCCTTTATGCATTCCACCGATAGTATCTCATGATCATATGCATGGCAGCTGAAGCGGCCGCGCGAAAATGCCGCCAGTGGCCTAGTGGCTGATACTGCTTTTATACAGGCACCTAGTGGCTGACACTGGCATTAATACAGGCAGCAGTGTCAAAACACCGCGGGACCCCGACGTCCAGGTGCCTGTAGTATGTATTTTGGTTATAGGTAGGAAGGTAGGTTAGTGAGAAATTAGAATTAGTGAAGTTTTGTTACCATCTCATGTGTGGACTTTTTTTGCTGTGGTAGTTCATATAGATATCATAGGTGCGCTAAAATGATAGTTATTTATTTATTTATTTATTATTTATTTATTTAGTTTAAAGTATGCTACTGTTTTGTAGGTTTGTTCGAAGCCAAAGCTTTGCCAAGTGCGGGTCTAGTGACGTGGCTTCAGTTGTACATTTGCCGAAGGTCAAACCCATACAACTGCTACAACAAATCGCGAAAACTGCCTTTTGACCAGGATTTGAATGTCAGCTTGGAGCGACCGCGAATGCTGTGAGTCTTTCGATGATGTTTTTTTTCAACCCGGGGCTTGAGCTAATGTGCAAATTGTCTGGCTACTTGCAACTGGGTAGATTTAGGTGTTGGTCCCTTTTTAGTCAGGGCCTGTTTCTCAACTTTAAAGCCTTACTAAAAAGATTTTGCAAGTGCAAGCGATCGTAATGAATTTATATGATGAATTCGTAACGAATCACTTGATTTTCAACTTACAATATTTGTTACAATTTACACAATTGTAAGACTTGAGCTGCAGGGCCAAGCTCAGTGTGCCATGCCAATCCAGTTAATATACATACCATAGTGATATCATAATACCATACCATAGCGTACCTATACTATAATCGTACATAATAGTCGCCGTATATATGTGTGTCCACATCATGTCTGCCTCTTCACAGTCGATAGTTCATCCCACAAATTGTTGTCATCAATTCGTCTCCTCTGTTTGGTAATGTTTCAGGTCGTACATTTTCGGGCAGACGTATCGGGGCCTGGCGGACAATCCGGTGACCACAGCTGAGGCCAGCCGAGCTGCGCTAGTGCTGCTGCGGGGCGTGGGGGACATACAAAAAAATCAACGAGTCGTAAATGGTAGGTCGGAAACGGCTACCAGCGTATCCTAGAAGGCGTAAATGGAATTTTTTACCACGTCTTAGTCTCTCACAGCTATTGCAGTCTTGCTGTAGAATTCAGGTTGTCGTCGTTAGCTTAAGAAGTGCAAGGCCGCGAGGAAAAACCAGATGCATGCTCAATCACAAGTCCTTAAACTTTTAATATGAGCGTGAACTATTTTGGACTAAAGGAGTCGTCAGTTGAGTATATAAGGTAATGGCTGGAGCAGGCTGAGGACTAAAAAATATATTACACTTGGTAAAGATTAATTACTTTTCTATCGGATGTGGACTGTGGAAATCCTGTGCCTTCTAATATGCTATGTGATACTGCCTAAGTAAATAAGTGTACCAAGGATCCAGCAAAGTCTTGACTTGAGATTCTTTTTCAGCTACTTTTTCAGCCACAATTTTGACCACAATGTCTTGAAGAAAAGTTGTTCAGTATAACAAGCAACAGTTTGCTGCAAAAGAAAAATAGAATCAATTTTACAGTAGTTTGACAAAAAACCTGTTGCGAGCTAATTGTTTATTCCAACTTAGAAAAAACTTTCACCAATCGGATAAATTATATTGAAAACATCTGTTAAGGAAGACTGTGACCAACAAGCTCTTCTGCTGAGTAAGAAGTGGTTATATTGTGAGTCCTGAGTGTCAATATTCCAAAGGAAATATTAAACGCGGCCATTATTTGTAGATTAACTGATTTTTAAATCCTTCTTTTTGTACACATGTACTGCTGAGTTGCTCCAAAGCCTTACTGAATACTGATGAACTGTAACTACTTATCAAAACCAGCAAACCCGTTTACTAGTTTGCTGACTGAGTAGTAAGTACTGAGTGAAAAATTATTATCACTTTATGGCGCCGGAGCGTCAATACTTCACAGGAAAAAGCCTGTGAAGCCTGCCGTAATTTTTAAAAAAAGGTTTAATTTTACCGTCGATATTCAGATTGACTGATAGGTTGCGACTTGTGATGTGAGTAAAACTGTTAATCACTTTATTTTAGAATTAAATTTTATTATAACTCCAGCAAAGGTGACAGTTCGATTTCGCAAAAACATAAACAGTGTGCTCGTCCGGGTATTGAACCCGGTACATATCGCACCCTGAGCGAGAATAAATCCACTAGACTAAGGAGCCGCAATTTTCAAAAGTTAAAAATTAGCCACATGATCTGATATCCGTTAGTGTACCTAATTATGTAAGATGCATGTAAAATGTATGTAGGTAAACAATAGTTTATTGCAATGTGCAATCAAAAACGTGAATAATCAATTAATATTATATATTATAGAGTAATAATAATGAAAATAAGTACGCAGGCTTTACGTAAGGCATCTTCAACTGCCGCAATACCAACACTTTTAAAGTGAATGCTTTTAAGCCCGGTTGGCTCAGATGGTAGATCGTCTTGTATCTACTGAGCATCTGATTTTGAATCAGAAGGTTGGTGGTTCGAATCACCCCGGGCTGACTGTTTTGATTTCGCGGAGTCCTGCTTTTTGTCTTTCGAGATTGCATTTGTACAGTGAGACTGTGAGAGCACCTACCTACCTAACCAGTGTAATTTAACGCAAGAAAATCAACCTACCAGAAATTACACAGGATTTAGAAAATCTGAATATAGTATATACGCGGCCCCTGAGGGGGCCGCGTAAAAACAAAAGAATCAAACGGGTTAAACAGTCAAACTTGTCACTCAGTTTTCGTGCAGAACCTTTTTATAAAGTTCGCTTGGGGGACTTGTTGATTTTTATAGAAACATAATTCGAAAAATAGCAAACATATGCTACCAGAATAACTACATGCATGAGCGTAAATTACATTTCTGGCAGTTCAGAATAAAGCTTCGGTTAAAGCCCAAAGCAGTTCCAAATAGGATTGGCTACTTTGCTTGAGCAAAGAGCTCGATTTGATTCATACCTGAATCAAACGGGTTGAAACCGGTGACGCAGTTTTTCTTCGAAAACGGTTTGTTTGGAGACTGGTGGAGCAATTGGATTTGTACACATGTGAGATAAAGAGCTAGAATTGAATTATACCCGAATTATGTGGGTTAAAATCAACAATGCAAAACACACACGATAAACTAATAAACAGACGCACTTCTCAAACAGCATGGTGGACTTCTCAAACACACTCATGTGCACTTACACACGCACAATCACAGCTATCAAAGTACACTCAAACGCGCACACATCCGGTGTTGTACATGGCCACTACACACATCATTCGACAGAAAGAAGCCTGCTCAAGCATGCAAATCATCCATAGGAATTATCAATTAGACACACACGCACACAGGCATATGGTTAACTTTATCACACTGCCTTCCTTTTTGTACTAGGGCCATCATAAGAACCTGTTGCGGTGTGCCGCAATATTTGCTGTGCATATTACGATAAAAAAATTTTTCAAAATGTTTTGAACTTTTTTGTAGCTGTGGCGAAAATTTTTTATCGCGACATAAATTAATTATTCTTCTCACTGTAATATGCGTTTTCTTAGCTTTAAATTGATGTGTTAAACATGCAAATTTGTTGAAGCTTTTCTGATCTATTTATTGAAAATAACAATACAAAAATGGATCACCTAAAAAGCTGATAAATCTTCGAAATGTCAAATTTTTTGATGCATTTTCGTAAAAAATTGACTATGGCTTTTGGTAACTTTTTTTAACGCAACTATGCATTTGTAGGAAAGTCTAATTATCGACAAAACGAAACGTGTGGGCAAACCTCAGATTTTTGCGCAGCGAAGTCGACTACTTTTTTTTGGAGCTGGCTTGCCGCTTAGGATCGAGTTGAAATTTTAGGCAATGAAAGAAAGAATATAAATGCAGACATCGAATTTTTTCGATTTCTAAATTTCAGCTTTCAGCACTTTTTGTACACGGTCAGAGCTTATTTTTGAAAAATTGATTTTTTGAAAAATCAGTAATTGAAATAGAAAATCGAAGACTTTTAGACGTCTGGACTTTTGAAAGATCTTTCGATCGACACCAAGATCATTAAAGTCGGTTGAGGTTTCGGCGAGCTAGGTCGAAAACAAAATTGGTGTGAATAGAAAATTTGACAGGGTCATAAAATGACACAATTGAAATAAAATGCGGAAAATTAATGTTTTTTTACCATCCTTTCGACTACAGAGTTGCTCGTAAACATCACAAGTTGATCTCACCCTGAGAATTAGAAAATTGATGTAAATAGGTTTTTTTGAGCCCAGTTTGATTACAATTAAAGTAGCATTTTTACTCATTGCATGAGTTTAGTTCCAAATATGAGTTTTTTTGCTTAGCGCTACCTTGAAGAAAACCTGGAAACTCCAAATTTAGAAAGTGCTTGTATGTTTAGGTAATATTGCTGTGAATAGTCTTTTTGTGAATCCCACGAGTGCATCAAATTTTCTGAAGAATAAATGGAAGTTGGACCCGGACATTGTCGATAAAATTTTAGCAGCAAATCTTAACGATAATTTTCTATCAACTTATCTGGAATATGTAAGCCTTGATTTATTATTACTGTTGAGTCTATACATGTAGTCAATTATTGCACAAGTGGCTATGAACTGATACAATAGTAGAAATTTTAATCAGTTAGATGTTTCCATGAAATCAAGTCCTGTGCATATTTATTATTTAGACAAGTGCAGTTGGGGGACGGTGGGGGAAAATAGTGGACCTTTTTTTGCCGCAGAGCATCTGAGGGAAGCGTCTTTTGCAATAGAGTATCTTCACAAACTTCAAGTTTCCGATGTTTTCAACCCTTGCCAATTACATTTTCAGTGTTTCTGGAAAATAAAGGAGGCTAAAGTTTGAAACCGAAATGCCTATAATCGTTCTCGCTGTTGTTAAGAAGCTGAAAATGTGTTTTGTTTTTTTGAGTTGAGAAACTCTCAAATTTTTTTAACCTTATGTTAGCCTCGTGTTCAACTTTAGGTTGACCGTACTTTCACCGACAGAATATCAACTGTACCCAAACCTTTTCCATTGGTCAGTGGGTGACAGAACTCTAACCAAGAGTACATAATGGCGTCTCACTTGCTCACACAAGGCAACTTTCGGGCAACTTAGTTGTCGCGACTTTGGGGCCATTTTGTACAAACATTGATTGCGAAACTTTTGAGATATAAACTTTCCTCAAGTTTTCAAAATTATCTCAATCAATTTTGCTAAAAGTTTGCCGAAGTTAGTAGTAGAGATCGGCCGCTAAGCCAAGTGTCGGCCCCGGGCCGGCCCGGGGCCGCAGCCATTTTAACCGGGCCGGCCCCGGCATCGGCCCGCGGCCCGCCACCGGCCCCGGGCCGCGTGGCAGCGGGCCGGCCCGGGGCCGGCCCGGTCGGCCCGGGGCCGGCCTGGTCGGCCCGGGGCCGGCCTGTTCAGCCCCAGCCGGCCCGCTGTATGCCGGGAATCGGCCCGGAACCGGCCCGCTGGTCCCTGGTTGGCTTGATCAGTAATAAAAACTGCTAAAGTCCAAGGACGACTGTAGCACACTAATAATTTACATACAACTGTAACTTTTTGCTTTACAAGCACAAAGCTGCCTCTTAAAGTATCAGTGATATTCCCCAGCTGTTGCTTTGATAAGATAGCGCGAGCTCCCGGAACTTCCTACACTCTAGCTGTAGGTATGTAGAATGAATCAGTGAATAGCAGACGCCGAACGGAAAGCTAAAAAACTGAAACTTGTATCAGTTTTGTTGGGGTGCACCCCACCAAATAAATCAATAAACGTAAGTCTCAGCTTAGGCGTTTACAAAAAGCTTCAACTGCATTGTTGCAGCACACTTGAGTTAATTTATAAATTTAAGCCTGAGATACATAAGTATAGTCCACCCGCCGTTGCTTTTAGTTCCCGCTCACAGCACTTACTTTTAAATACATTCACATTAAACTGAAGCCAAAGCTCGCTAGTTGCTGAAGACCAGTTGCTCTACGGGGGTTTCTTTGTGACGTCCATTCTGTATGTATAACTTCATTTGATTGGTTCGAGGCTGAAGCTCCACCCCGCGGCCCGGTCGGCCCGGTCGGCCCGGTCGGCCCGGTCGGCCCGGTCGGCCCGGTCGGCCCGGTCGGCCCGGTCGGCCCGGTCGGCCCGGTCGGCCCGGTCGGCCCGGTCGGCCCGGTCGGCCCGGTCGGCCCGGGGCCGGCACGCTGCCACGCGGCCCCGGGCCGGTGGCGGGCCGCGGGCCGCAGTGCAGCCGGGCCGGGCCGGGGCTGACTGAGCGTCGGCCCGGGGCCGGCCCGGTCGGCCCGCGGCCCGCCACCGGCCCCGGCCGATCTCTAGTTAGTAGTCAGTAGATAAAATCAGTCGATCATTAAATCATTAAACATATCCACATTTATTTGTTAATTATATATATATATATATATATATATATATATATATATATATATATATATATATATATATATATATATATATATATATATATATATATATAAAAATATATATATTATAGAATGTTTTTTTCCAGGTTCTGTTGGCCAATAAACATTTACAGGATCCGATACAAAAACAGCTTGGTCTGTTTACACTTTTAATTCGTCGCCTAAGCGAGGTCACCGCTTCTAGTTTGTTTTCCGGGTTTCCGCCAACGTTTGAATTTACCGCACCCTTTAAGCGGATATTTTGTGAAAAGTCAACGGATGCCGTCATGTCTAATTTAGCAGCTCGCTACGCCGTGAATGCGGCTATGTGTATATCGCCAGGAAAAGTGGAAGATTTAGAGCCATACTTGAATATGGCTGCAATTCGTGACTATGTGAGTTGGATTGTCTGCAGTCAGTACCTACATAGATTGTTGATTCAGTTGTTAAGTTCTCCGTTAAGGTGGTGTTAACGATTTCGACGATCTCTTACATGAGATTTCAGTGAAAGCTTTTTTGAAGCGACTTCAACATGTACACAAATGTTTTATTCATGCATGTTAAGAACTAGCCACCACGTTGGCTTAGTGTTTTGTAAGACAACATAGTAGTTAGCCTTAAACTAGGAATTTCAAAAAATTAAGAAAAAAACATCACAATTTGTGTTTAGTTTGCAAAAATATTAAATACGTCTTTGCCGTGAGTTTAAAAATCCCTGCCAAAACTTGCTTCAAAGTCATATCGTCGAAATCGTGACTACCACCTTAAGGTGGTAGTTACGTTTTCGACAGTTTTTGCGCGGCCGCCTTAGCGGCCGTGCATACTAATTTCAGTCAATGCACTGAAACTGAAAACGCATGTAAATCATGCTCAGTTTTAGTGCATTGAACTGCACTGCTGATCCAAACCAGCTGCAGCATGCCTGCATGCCTGTGTGTGTGCGTATGTGCGTGTGTGCTGTCAGATTAGCAACATACAGCCGAACTGTATGTTGTTACTGTGAAAGCCGAACTGTGTCTTGAATCGAAGTGAAATAAACTTGCCAATTGGAAATTAGGTATGTTCTGAGTAGTGTGTAGTATTTCATGGAGCTGTTAAAATACCATAGCGAGCTTTCATTCGAAACAATATAGAGGTACCTATGCAATACAATCACGAATAATGTAGACGGCAGACGCTGTGATCAACATTTTAGCCAGACTGGCAAGAGGTAGATTTACATACCTACTGACAAACCTAAAAGTATATGTAGGATTTAGCTTCATGAGCCATCTGAGCGGATGGATGGTGGAGGTGACGGACCTGTTTGCCCCCCCCAAACAAAAATCCCCCTCTGTGTCCATGTATGCTCACGAACCAACAAATAGACTACGTACATAGCAGCAGACTCGACTTTGTGACGGTGCCTTGTGAGCGTAAACTGTGTTACCAACTTAAATTTACAAATTAGGAGAAATAGTAAAAGTATAATAGTGTTCTAATTTCTGTGCATAACAGAGCTTTTGTTTGTTCCATCTGAAAAATGTATGAAGTCACGAAAATATTACAGTAATATAGTATGTATATATTATGTTACTGAGAAAAGCTCGTCGTCATGAGTGTCGCCAACTGCCAATTTCTGTATGCTCAAACAAAGGACATACAAATGAAAGTTCGGGCCAACAGAACTTTTGGCTGTGGTGGAGTGGTATTCAATGAGGCTTGATGTCCTGGTTTTCTTTCCTTTGTGAATTATGAATCCTTCTTGAACAGTCGGTTCGTAGGCTTTGGACTGTATATTTTTGTGTCCTGACTCATGTTCAATAATTTTTGAAACTCACACATTGGAACTCACGGTCAAATTGAGCATCATGTCACTGGGATTACGTGTTCACGAATTATTATGTACGTTAGTCATTTGTGTAGCATTGTATTGGTTTTCAACATTTTGGTGCAAGCCGCGCTACATTTTAACCAAAGGGTAAAATAATACTAACTGTCATCCTGTGAAAATATATACGCTCGTCAACAAAAGTGCTTGTTATAACTTGGTATAACTTATGATTGACTCAATAAAATTAGTAGCTGTCTTTTTCACGTTAAAGAACTTGACTAAAACTACATTTCTGCTCATTTTTTAGCTTAAATCTGCAACAAGCTTGTCAGCAGACACTGTTAAAGTAGTCGAATTTCGTGAATTTTTGCATTTTTCATGTTTTGCTTGTAAAATTGACAGTTTAATTCCAACTAATTTTATTCTTAGCACCAACATAGACAATGGCAGGGTAAATAATTTTCGTGTTAAGTTTGGTGCGTTTATAAAATGCAGAGAAGAAGGTACGGACCTTCAAATTTGAATTTTCGAATTTTGAAAAATATACAAATTTTTGAATCTAATAATTTCACGCCATACGCTGAATAACAAATAAAAAAATTGGCACACCAGAAATTGTCTGAAAAACATGTAAACCAACGCATGAAAAGATTGCAACATCGAGACTTGAGATTTAGTCCACGGAAGTACATTTCTACAGAATTCTGCGAGTGAATTTGATGTAACCCAAAATTTAAGCTAACAAAATTTTTGAAATTTTGGCATAGAGTAGACACATATGTGTGCCAATTTATCCCAAATTTTGAACAAAAATTTTTAGTAGTTTTCAAGTTTTGCGGACTTTTGTGTAATGTACTAGGGTCAAAAAGAAATGTTACATAAATGTGACGTAATCTCAAAAAGCAAACTACGAAAGGATAAGTTTTGGCATCTAAATTGAAGGGTTTTGACATGCCCGTGTGTCATTTTTTTTCAATAAACGGCTGTTTTCACTAGCTACTACTTTAACTTAGCTAAACATAAAATTTACGAAAAATTGTCGTAACTGGCTGAAAAATATTTTCTGTGAAAATTAAAAATGATTGTTTCAAGCTAATTTTGCAAGCATTTGTCTCATAATAGTTTATAGTTTTCTAAATTAATATGCGTACTATTATTATTGATTGAAAATTAATCGTAAGTTGTCAAGTTTTACTTCTGCAAAACTGTCGAAAACGTTACTATTACCTTAAGCCAGCGGTGCAGCGGGACGGTATTGAAAACTGGCGATGCCCAACGCTCAGCTGGCAGGGGGTGTGTTTTAAACTTGTTGCGACACAGTTTTCACTTAGTTTTGTACAGACATCGGTCATCGGCGTGTATGACGGGAAGCAAAAATACGCAAAAAAGTTGCTCCGTGCATACCCCTGGCTATGATGATTAGTTTAAGTTATTTTTTATAAATTCTTAGATACTTTGAAAATAGAAATAAATTAATTATGTATGTATAGGTATTTGGTTAAAGTCTTAATTGACGCCAATTTTGTTCTAATGATTGTTTTCAGGGTCAAAGAGCGTTCAGCAGTTTAACTGGGCTACAGATTATGTCAGAAAATATTTCAACTCTTATGCCACAGTTTTTGACGCTGTATAGATTTGCTGTAAGTTCAAACCAAGTCTTTGACAAGAAGAAACATGGTCAGGGTCGTAGCATGTACACGGGGTCCCGGTCTGTCCGGAGTTGTCAAAACTTTAAAAGGGCTTGTCCCGACGTTTCGGGGGCTTCAATTCCAAAGCAAAAATTTCCAATTTTGTCCAAAAATAAAAAATTTTTGAAAAATTTGGCCGAATTTAGCAACTTTTATACTGTGTGCTTTTTTTGAAGCATTTTGCAACGGTCTAGGGCAATTTTTGATTTTTCGAGCGTCTTTTTTTCAACATCAAGAAGGGGACTTATCCCAACTGGTCAAATCTGAGGCGGGACTTTTCCAGAAATCTCAAATCTGGGCGGTTTCTTGTGTCGGACGGATGCAACACAGAACTAAATAAATGATTGGCTACCTTCGCTGGAAGGTAAGTGTTGAATCTGTGGCAGTCTGCACGGTTTGTTTGGAATCACTGGATGTGGACGGCGGCGCGGTGAGTATGGAAGCCATTAAAGATGACGTGCGCGCGCAGTCAACCGTTAGTCGCACACTGACAGATGTCGGCACTGTACGGACCAACAGAATGGAATTTACTGGTGGCCAGGGCACCAGAAAGCAATGATTAAACGACGTGTGGATAATGCCACACGGTAAACAGCTGCTGCGAATAAACAGCCTAGCGATCGTCTCAATTGACGATAGCTGAAAAATCGCCCCTATAGTGCACTACGCTTATGGGTGGCCTACCCCCTGCTATTAATCCTGCATATGCTTAGAGGGCCTAAGATTTGCAAAATGTGCCGAAAGCGGGGGGTGGGATACGTTGTGCGACACGGGGGCCGTCTTCTTAAGGTAGCGCTCCGAATAACTGACTTTGGGCTGTAAAATTTTTTAGTCACGTTTTTACGACTTTGCTTTTGAAGAAAGGTTGTTCAGCAGTAAATTAGCTTTCGTTTGATATATATATATATATATATATATATATATATATATATATATATATATATATATATATATATATATATATATATATATATATATATATATATATATATATATATATATATATATATATATATATATAAAAAAAATATATATATATAACGTGTAGTTTTGTTGAAATTATTTTGTTTACTTTTAAAATGGCAAAATTTTCAAATCGATTTTCCGAAAAATCGTATATGGCTTTTGTTACTTTTTATAACGGTTTCCCGTAGCGAACCGGTGACTGCAACTTTTTAAAAGTCGTTTGTGTAGGCAAACCTTTCTAAAAAAATTCCAAATTACGTTGAGCGACATTGACAAAAATAAACTATTTTTCAACCTAATTTTTCGTTAGCTACATTTTGGCTTCTCCAACTTTTCTCAACGGTTATTTGCATTTAAAAATACGTTTTATTTTTTTACACTGCTGTTTGTGTGGGCAAACCTCAAGTTTTTATGATCGTCTTGAATCGATCTGAATAGCCTTTTTTGTTTCGTGATAGATCTCCTCCATGTCGTTTTTTTATTGTGAAATTTGGCTTGAAGTTAGAAAATATGTGGATACAGGTGTACTTCTTCGAAAATGTTGATTTCTGTTTTTGGTGAAATTCTGCAGCGTTTTCAAATTGACCAAGCTTGGAAAAACTAGTGTATTTTGAGTCAAAACAACTGTGATAAAATTATGAGAAAAAATACACCTCGGCAATATAATTACCTACAGTTTAAGCTATAGATCGTAAAATTTGAACAAAGTTTCGCTCAGATATGCCGTTTGAAAAATAGTGCGCATTTGGCAAAAATAGAAAATGTCAAGCGGTCATAAAAAAATTAAAACAAGGCAGCAGGAACAACGTGAAACTTACTCAGAAACAGAACTTTGTAGCAGGCTTTAATATATTTAAATGAAAATCATCCTAGCTAGAACCTACGTTGACTTATAAGATGATAAAGTCATGGAAGTTATTCGGAGCGCCACCTTAAGTGACGACTGTGGCAATCCTTTTTCCTTCTTCGCTCGCCTGAAACACGGGCACTGGCACTGTCAAATCGCGGTTGTCAAACATATGATAAAGTATTTAGCACTATAGTTATTTATCAAAAAGTCAAATTTTCAGTCATTGCTGCAGTGTTTTAGTAACCTGGCAATTTTATAGCTGCAATCAATTGAGAATCGATGAAATAAAATGTGCAAAAAAATAGTTTTTTGACAGTTGTCGTATATTCTACTTCAGAGCTCTGCTGGTTTGTTGTCAATGATGTCTGATGTAGAAGCGGAATTGAATGGAACAAGTTTGGTCTCTTTCTTCCTGTGCGTTACAAAGTCTAATGAATCAGGTATGTATTTTCCAAACTTTGGAAAACGGTGGAACTGGAAGACATTCTTTGAGCCATAAGGAGGTATGTATTGCTGTTTTAGCTGTTTGAAAGGCTAGAAAATATAATATATAATATGATAATAATAAAAATTTCAAATTGTAAACAAATACTGATTTTAGTGTCTCAATCTAATTTGAAAATATACTAGATTCTTCTATTTCTTATGTACGTTTGAATTGATTAGTTGTATACTTTCTGGGCTATTCAATAGCACGTGCACAGTTGGTCTTAGTTTAAAGTCAGCCAAAAGCTACTTCTATAATATGTGCACAGCTGGATTAGGTATGGTTGCGGAATGTCAACGTGCATGAATGTATACGTGCTACTATGTCTAATTCCTCTATTACAACTGGCGCTATGTACATTGCGCTATGTCAATGTAGCGGAATGTCAACTCGTGTTATGTCGAATTCAGCAACGTGAACCTTGCCAATGTTAATGAATGTTTGCATGAATGGTGATGAAAGTTTAGTAGCAGTCAATAAATAACTACTTTCTGTAGGATCGAAAGAATACATACATGTAACGGGGTCAAAATTTTGGGGGGCCTCTCCGGCCAAATTTTGGGGACCCTCCCCCCCGCCTGATCGACCAAAAATAGCCTAAATTTTGGAAGTTTTTGAAATTTTCACAAAAAGTGCCATTTTTACTAAATTTTGCCTGAATTTTGGGGACCCTCCCCCCCGGTCCCTCGATTTTGGGGGGTCCCCCCTCATGCATGTATGAAAGAATACTTATTGACTGTCTAAAAATTTTTATTTAAAATCCACAAACACTGATACATACAAAATGCAATATACTGAAATAATAAATGTTATAACTTATGAAAAAGATTTTAAAAAAGGAAAAATAGTGAAATACTGAAATAATAAATGTTTGTGGCTTACACTGAGACTTGCAAAATGAACTTAAACGACCTAGGGTTAGTTTTTCAATGTATAAAAAGAAAACAAATGGCGGCACGTGTTATTAAAGGTTTTCATTCCGCCTTATAGACAAAAGCCACGTAGACATAGCGGCACGTTGACATTAAACTGTGAGGGGTAGCGAGAGTTGACATTCCAGCACGTAGACTTTCCGCTATTGACATTCCGCTATCGACATAGCGTAATTGACATTCCGCCCGTTGACATGGCGAGAGCAAATCCTGGATTATACTACGAAATAGGCGAATACCATCTTCTATAGTATGTGCACAGTTTAATATTGGAAAATTTTATGGAAAATTATTATTTGTACCTGCCAAAGCACTTCCATTTACCTCCCTCATTAATATTAGAAAGTACTTGCAAATTCCTCCCTAGTGACCTTTGTGTGACCTTTGTTAGTCTGTACTCAATTGATGTAGACAGTAGACGACTGATTACGTGTCTGCACAATATTGTTAAAATTAGTATAAAAGAAATGAAACTGAAATGTCAAGGAATGAGACTCAATCACTCAAGTGTCATCACGACGAAAACATTAATTATATACTGGAATTCTCAATTTAAACCACTGTTATAAGATTATAGTTTTACTATGCCCCCTGTTTTGTGTGTGTGATATGGTGTGTGATGGCGGCGTACTTTCATTCGCTTGACATTTATATGTTCATATAATATGTCATACTAATTTGCTCATTATTACATATTTCGGCCCAAGTGTAGTGTCCTACATGGCCAAATTTGGCCAACTTAATCAGTTGATGTATATACGTAGTTAGTTAGTTAGTTTTGTTTCGAATAATTGTTAACTGTTCTGCCTACATGATGAGAAATAAATGAATCTGAAAAGACATTAAAAAATATTTTAAAAAATTTTGAGGGCACATCCTGGGGCACACCGTCCTGGTCTTGTGCTATTAGAAATGGTCAAGTTGGCCAGCTGACTTGGCGAACTCAGCCAACTTCAATGGCTAACTTGGCCAACTTCAGTTGGCCAACTTAAAAATGGCTAACTTGGCCAAATTCAGTTGGCCAACTTGGCCAACTTAAATTGGCCAAATCAACTTGGCCAACTTGGCCAAGTTAAGTTGGCCAACTCAACTTGGCCAACTTGGCCAACTTAAGTTGGCCAACTCAACTTGGCCAACTTGGCCAACTTAAGTTGGCCAAATCAACTTGGCCAACTTGGCCAACTTGAACATCCGATACTTTCACTATTTGAAATAAAGTCAAGTTCAAATCTCGAAGTTTACATTTTAGATTTTTCTTTTCAATAACTGACTAACTAACTTGAAAAAATTAACTAGAGGATTAGAACTTGACTTCATTTCAAATAGTCAAAATATCGGATGTTCAAGTTGGCCAAGTTGGCCAAGTTGATTTGGCCAACTTAAGTTGGCCAAGTTGGCCAAGTTGAGTTGGCCAACTTAAGTTGGCCAAGTTGGCCAAGTTGGCCAAGTTGAGTTGGCCAACTTAAGTTGGCCAAGTTGGCCAAGTTGAGTTGGCCAACTTAAGTTGGCCAAGTTGGCCAAGTTGAGTTGGCCAACTTAAGTTGGCCAAGTTGGCCAAGTTGAGTTGGCCAACTTAAGTTGGCCAAGTTGAGTTGGCCAACTTAAGTTGGCCAAGTTGGCCAAGTTGAGTTGGCCAACTTAAGTTGGCCAAGTTGGCCAAGTTGAGTTGGCCAAGTTGGCAAATTTGCAACAAAGTTAACAGTGTAGGACACTACACTTGGGCCCATATTTCTGTATATTTACATCGACAAAATGCTGCGCTGGTGCCGAAAAACAATATTGAAACTTTTGCAAAAATGAAACCATTTTTTTAAATATTTCGGTTAGTTCGAATTATGTCAAACACATCATTAAATTTATTAGTTAAATTCATTTTTAGTTCTAATTAATACTAATATAAATTAATTCAAATTCTGAAATGTGAAGCGAATCGTAGAACCTAAAAATTTCACTTACACGGGTAGCCCCCGCCCCCTTAAGGTCACTAAGTGTGTGTGTTGGTCTGTATGCATGTGTCATAAGCCAGCCGTATTGACATTACAGTAAAGGTCACTAGGGAGGAAATTGCAAGTACTCTGAAATATTAGTGAGGGAGGTAACTACCAGTAATTTGGCAGGTACGAAAAATTACTATCCTTTAATATTTAGGACATTTTGTCAGTTTTAACAAAGTTTTGTCATTACTTTTGATAAATTCATATATTGCAAAAACTTTTGACATAACTATTTAATTATTTTGACGAATTTCTTTGGCATCTGTTCTATTGGAACTTTTGAAAAAATCGACAAATGGTAAACTCACTAATTTTACTATAAAAAGAGGATGTGCAGTACAGCTCAAATTTAACATAAAATGATTCCGGAGTCAGCGTCAGCGTCAGCGCACTTCATTCTGCAGTCAGTGACTGCAGTCAACCGATGACGTCACAGGTTCAATGTTACTTCCGGTAGTTTTGAATTTTCAATAACTGACTCCGGAGTCAGAGTCTGTGACTGCGAAATCAGTCATCATTATGATTTGGCTCACTATGATAGGCTTTTCAAAACGTCACTTTTGATAGAAATCGAAATAACTAAAAATTTAGCGCCGGTAACGAAAATTCGACAAAAATGGCACCTCGACAAAATAATTGTCTTTAATTTATTGTTAAATTTGGCTGAGGTACCATTGAGCTACGTCATTTCAAAAATTAGTTAAATTTTTCAAAATTCCATTTTTGATGCAGTCATAAAATTTGCTAAAATGTCCCAGACTCATAAAACTTTGCAAAAATGCTTGCCTGGTGTTCATCTTGATTGCACTTGAACAAAAAAGTTCGTATCAGCCAGAAACAAAAAATTATAGCAATTTGATTTATTGGAAGTTACTCAGAGCGCCCCGTTAAAAAGTAGTGATGCCTAATGTGATGCTGATTCTGAAGTCACTGACTCTGACTCCGGATTCAGTTAATGAATATCAAAACTACCGGAAGTAAATTGGACTTTTGCGTCAATTTGACTGCAGTCACTGACTGCAAAATGAAGTCAGTGACGCTGACTCTGGAGTCATATGATGTTAATTTCGAGCTGTACTGTACCTTAGGTAAGTATCAGTTCTGCTGCATGGATCCTTCACTGCTTGAAATCGGTAATATTTGCAAAACTGAAGCCACTGCTTTGGCTTTCCTGGAATAGCGCGGTTCAATTTTGGATTTGAACTCAGTCAAACTCCTTTTATGGACTTCATTGCTGAAATTTGGCAATATTATCGTTTGCAATGTTGTTTTTTATAATTTTCGAAACAAAAAACAAAGCTGTCTCGTTACCATCGTTGACACGTAAAAACGATGCATTACACGGCATTCTTGCCTAAAGATCGACGAAATTTCCTGAACTATGACCCGTGCGCGTGCTATAGAAGATGATATTAGCCTATTTCGTAGTACGTGCAGCTGTGCACGTATTATAGAAGTGGCTTTTGGCTGACTTTGAACTAAGGCCAATTGTGAACGTGATATAGAGTAACCTTTTTGTGTCATACGAGTAACGGTGTCGAGAATTTTGGGAGGTACTCTGGCCAAATTTTGGGGACCCTTGTCCTCTGATGTACTTGCTGTACTATTGATAGTCAAAATCTATTCTTTTCGTAACGAAACACGTGTTTCGTTTGTTCAAGTGGTGCAACTATTTTTTGTCAGACTTCAGAGCGCCCCACCTCTCAGCCCTCCCGCTTCTAAAACCTCGCATAAAATCTATGCATGGCCAGAATATGGATTTAAATCCGACCAAACAATGTTTCGCATGGTTTTAGACGTGCCATCGGGTCTGCCGAACCGCGTCAAGACAGGAGACGACCAGGACTCTCTGACTATTTTGGAACGCCGGGTTCAGGAACACAAGGACAGCCACGGCAATAGACCTGCCGTGAACGTGCTCAAGTGTGGACTGAGACTGAATATGGAACAAGGTGATTGTGCCCAATTTGTTGGACGGATAAACGGAGTTGGTTTCATAAAAATTAGAATTGAGGCGGAGATTTGTGAAATTTTTGCGACTATGCACAAAGGAGCTCTTGTGGTTTAGGTTTAGGGTGGCATTTTTAGGCACGTGGACCTCTATTGTACAGTTGAGCAATTATACTATAAGTTTAGCAGTTTCAGTGCAGGTTCAACTGTCAAAATTTGGTGATAAATTTACTTCAAAAGATTTCTTTAAAAAAATTATATTTTATTTTAACCTCAACTTGTATTACATTATTTTGTATTTATTTATTCACTATTGTACATACGTATAAATAATATGGTGCGTGGATGCCCACAAATGGAGCTGTTTAGTTTTTAGAGACAGTTGACAGAACAGGTTTGCTTAAGTTTAGCTTTTTACAATTTTTGCAAGGCAGGTAGTTTTTAGCTTTTTTTCCAACCTGTCTCATGTCCAGGTTTATTAACTTAATTAAACATTGAAGTAGCCATTCGTTTACGCTGATATGGACTACAAAATTAGACTTTCAGTCAAATATGTCAAATACATTGCTTCTGGTTCTGCCTGTTAGTACGTACGTATATTATTTTTTCTAAAATTCAAGTTGAGCTGAGACTTCTCATGGTCAACACTAGCTAAATTCGTCAGGGTATGCGGAAGCTATGACTTGATTTTTATCAGTGTTTTCTCAGAAGTTTACAAAAATTTCCACATAAAACTAGCATTAATTAAAGAGTTAGTTATATTAAAATACGGCCAAATTACCTATTAGGAAACAACGGGTTGCTGATCGAGTGAAAAATGCTCTAGAATACGCAGAAAGTCCTCTCAGCAAGGTCCTTGAGAAAAATCAAGTTCGGAGATTTCTAGGTGAAATAGTCCTTAAAAACATAAAATTTCAGAAAATTGGCCTCTGAGTCCGTCAGCGAAGTTTGCTAGACGACACTCTTGTGAGAGGGTTTATGCGGATCGATTTCATAACTAAAATTGCACTAGAGATTAAGGTATAAGATCGAATTGTCGTTCAATGGGTCCTGTTGCTCAACTTTATAATTGTAAGTGCCAAATCAGGTGATTCGTTACGAATTCATCGCATAAATTCATTACGAATCACCTGATTTCGCACATCCAATTGTTACAATTGTAAGACTTTCTAAGTTGAACAACAGGCCCCTCAAATCGCCTCAAATTGTAAACTGTTATTGTTTTCCTTCATAAAGAATTGACCTGTCAAAAGCGAATTCGTGACATGTCAACTTTGGTGGGCCTGAACTCAATGGAGAAAGAAATAATGGTGCTGGTTAGGGGCCATATTTTGGTCTCCCCAGCGAACAACTTAAAAGTGGCTGGGATTGCAGACAAGGTAGATAACATTATTCAAGATTCTGATTGTTGAGTTTGATTTTGACAGAAGCTTAGTCATTTTTTCGCAGAATCATTATGTACTTCTTAAATTTGTTGACAGTTTGTTTTATTCCGTTTGTTTTGTTTCAACAGTAAGCAGTTCTTTATTTCTTAAAGTAAGTCACTGGAAAAAGAAAAGTAAAGTAAGGTCTGGAATAGACGTCTTGCTTTTCTGACAATCTTAGCGTAAATTGAGTTGGCGGGTCGGGCCGTTTATAAAATTTACGGCTGATTCGTGCTTCCTGTAGCCCGTTTCAATAAACTCACAGGCCCACAGGCACAAATTTGTGGGCCTGTGACCTGTGGCCACAGGTGCCTGTGAATCGGGTTTCAATATGTTTTCAGCTGCTCCTGTGACTACTCACAGGCCACAGGCACAGGCCACAAGTCCACAGGCAGACACTCGCATGTGACGCACACAATGTGATCGCATGCACGGCTTGCCTGCGAACACACGCAGTTACGCTGACATTTGTCAGCTGGGCTATTATATGCCCCTTATATGGATTGAAATCTTTTGCAGCTATTAAAATGCTACTTTTCTCAACTTTTATTCATTGTTTCTTTTCAGTTTTAGTGCTAAACTTGCACAACGTTCTGAAAGTAATTATTATATAAAAATATGGAATTTTTAAAAATTTCATACGGCTAAAATTTTTCACAAAAAAGGTTTCTAAATTGAACAGGTTCACCTGTAAATCAAGTAAATTCAAAAATCAACATTAAACTAATCAGATTTTAGTGCTAATTGGCACTAAGAAAGCTCTCACAGGCCATTCATCGGCCTGTGAAAAAACTCCACAATTGTGAGCTCGCTCACAGGCACAATTTTTTATTGAAACCGAACGGCCTGTGAGCGATTTGTGGCTGTTCGAAATTCTACCTGTGCCTGTGGCCTGTGCCTGTGAGATATTGAAACAGAATTCACAGGCACAGGCTCACAGGCCCACAAATTTGTGGGCCTGTGAGTTTATTGAAACGGGCTACTGGGGTTAGTGTTACCAAATTATAACAATTGTCAGAACAAAGTGTGAATGATTCGTTACAAATTCATCTAATAAATTCATTACAAATCACCTGATTTCGCGCTTACAAAATATGTATAAATATTCAAATACTTGTAAAGTTGAGCAACAGGCCCCAAACAGTCTCGCTGCGTCAGTGGGGTAAATTAAGTTCCAGATCCAGACTTTGTTGTAAACCTTGAAACTATGGCGCGGTTCCTAAGCTTCTAAAGTTTTCAATTTTTTTAATCTATTTATAAATTTTAACTTTAATTTCTTTTTGGTGTGCTAGTTTGTTCACAAGTATTGTTTTGACATTTTTTAGATGAAGAACATTTTTGCCGTCTTGCACAGTGTGCGACAACTGATAACGTGGTATCGTAACAGGTTCGGGGAGATTGGGAAGCGCTGGCAGGACAGTACTCTGGAAAAAGCTGTGGATGTACGGAATGTTGGGGGTGTTGTCAACACGACTATGCGTATTTAAATAACTCGGTTCATGCTTGTCCAGGATAAAGGGGCAGGGACAAGGACAAGCTTTAGTCAGCTGCTCTGAAAACTGGGCACAGTCATTCTGCTAATTTACGATTACAAACTGAACTAGATTTCAATTTTGTTCAAAGGAAATTGCCAAAAAAACCGCAAGCAAATTACTCTGTTGATTGCACAGTGGTTTTATAGTCTAGCTGTCCAATTGGGCAATTATTTATAGAATGGTAAAGTAGCTGAAAAGCTAAAGCAAGAATAACACTGGATTGCACCAAAACAAAATAACTCGAGAATAGAAATAGCTCGAGGATAGCTAAGGAATAAAATAAGTTTTCATTGCGGCAACATTTAAGCTCGAGAATAGTTATTCTGAAACTTTGGGAATAGCTCAGGAATAGCTCGAGAATAACTGAAGAATAGCTCGAGAATAGCAACCATTATTGCACCAACCAAAGTTATAGAACCAACCAATAGTTATAGCTTATTCTCCAGCTATTTGTTTCCTAATCTTTATCTGAAATATCTGTAGAATAACCTAATGTTTTTAAAAGTTAACAAGTTACAAGTTTTTAATACCTATAGTTATGCTTTTTGCGCTTCTGAGCAACATTTAGTGTAAAAAATAGCAAATGAGTGGTGAGCGGACGAGAAATAAATGTGCTCTCATAGCAAATCTGTAGGCGGGGCCTAAATAGGCCTATTCTCGAGTTTCATTGGTTGTCGGCTAAGCTGCTATTGGTTAAAAATGATGCTACTAAACTTTCATTGGATATTTGGCGAATAAGTTATTCTCGAGCTATCGTCGAGAATAGTATTCTCGAACTATTCTTTAACCCTTTCATGCCCAGAGGATCATGGGAGATACCATACGATGAACTACCATATCCGGGGCTATGCAACTTGACTAGTCTATTCTAGTGACAGGATCTTTAAATCGTTTTTATGGGAAATTGTAGGTTTTCGCCATTGGCCGGCAATTTTCCGTCCTACTGCCACACAGTGAACTGTAGAGTTGGACTCTGGGCGAGGTGCCCCGCGGGGATTTAGGATTTTGTACTTGACCAACTTAGTTTTTGAATTTGTGTTTTTGTGCTACTCAAGCACTAAAAAATTCTGGCTATATTTTGACCGACTTCTAAGCCATATGTCCGTTTACATGGCAAAATTGCGAACACGTTTATGCTTGAAATTTGTTAATAAAGGCTTAAGTATAATGGTTGAGTTCTAGGTATCATGTAGTATCATGTATCATGTACTTCAATACAAAAGTGTTGTTTCTTATATGTACATTTATCGACGTCAAAGGTTTAGGGTTTTTCCAAGTATGGAATTCTTTTCAATTTCAATACCATTATCAGTTGTTTGACTAAATATTTTTAATTTCAAGACCATTATCAATTTTTTACCCAATTAATTTCAATTTGAATAACATTATCAATTTTTGGCCCAAATTTCAATTTCAATACCATTATCATCTTTTTCTTGAAATATTTTCATTCAATTTCAATGTTTCAAATATTTTCAATTTCAAATATTTTTTCCTGTTGGGCCACAGCCCAACAGGTCTTTAATTTTGATTCTGGCATCCTAACGTTGTGTTAGCGTTAAAGTGTTTATGTGCGGAGTGTGTTTTACACGTCTTCTATCGTAGCTGTGCACCTGTCACACTATAATGCCTTGGATTTTCACTGAGTTGTTACGCGGCGGCCTCAGCCGCCGCGTATATAACTATAGTGCAAACGTGTGCATCAAGAGCACACAAATGCACCTATTCTAGTGTTAAAATGCTGCCAGGTATGTAAATAACACTGTTTGTAGTGTTTGTGACCGGCCGCGAAAGCCGCCGGCCGGCGGAGAAGTTTGGCCGGCTGGAAGGCCGTGACCGGCCGGCCGGGCGGTAAAGCCGGCCAGCCGGCCAGCGAAAACTGGCCGGCCGGCCGGAGCGGCCAAATTTTTGGATAAAACCAATTGATCCAAGTTCAGAGGTGTCATTTTGGCATAAACTTAGCCTGCCGGATTGTTATGCAGTCCTAATTTTGTCAGTCGGTTGAATCTGGCTGGCCGGCCGATTTTGACCGGCCGGCCGGCTGAATTTAGCCGGCCGGCGACCATCAGGCCGGCCGGGGGCCGGCCGGCCGGCTGAAAATTCCGGCCGGTCACAAACAATAACTGTTTGTGTGAACGTGTGTGTGTCTAGATCGTGTGTGTACGTACAATCAACTGCCATCTCAGTGCTCTCATTTAACGTCTGTTCAGTGCTTGCTTGCAGAAAACAGTAATTTAACAAAACCTAATGAGCTATGTTTCGTGTAATGTTCATTAGAGCGTCGGAAGCAATAAATTTAACCTAGTCTACAGGACTTGGCAACCATGTTCAGTGGCGACTACCGCGTCCATAGCATGGAGTATGGATGGATGCCTTTCGCTAAACCACAATAGCTGAGCTCACCTAGCGTACATCAGCTGACTAGCACACGATGAGCGTGTGCGTTGTTTAGCTGCTGTCAAATGTGAGCTATAACTCGAAACTGCAACTGCGACTGCAACTGCTGTAAAAAAGATACTGTAAACTATAGAAATTTTGCTAATTCATATAATATATATTAAAATGGTTATTAGGCTATGTACGGTTTTGCAATACAGTGATCGATTTTGAACTTAAATTTTTTACGCTGACCATGTTGCGTTGCATCTCTTATGTAGGTATCAAGATTGAAGCAAAACTGACCCTCTATAAATTTTTTCTAATGGAGAAATTATTGGTTATTACTGGTGACACTGTTGGCTAAGTTAAGTTTAACACTGCTAGAACTTGGCAAGTTTTTCCAAATATGCTTGCTCCGAAAATTTTTAAGTGCCGCGTTTTATATTCGAAGAATATCCTCAGCACTGCTAGCAACTTGCAACGAAGTCTATCTAAAAAGTTTAAGCTTACTCGCAAAACGTGCTTGTTGAGAAAGAGATCGGGTTGTTGTTGTTGCTGTGTTGAGAACGTAATTCGAAATACAAAAGACTGCCAAAAAGTTGAGAATCGAACCTATGACCTCATGGTTAAGAACCTATCAAACTAACCACTCGACCACACAAATTAGTACAGTCCTGAGACTTCACTGAAAGCACATACATGTCTAATTAGTAGGATGTTATTAATAGGATATAAATTATTCTAAGCAAATTGATAATAAATACTTTACTATTAATAGGATATAAACTATGTACCTATCCTAAGAAAAAAAAATGATGAAAATAAAAATAAAGATTCAATACACCGTTACACCCTTCTTTACAAAATCCTAAAATTTAAAACACTCGCTCGTGGAAAGTTTTTAAAAAGTTGGCCAATGTCCAGAGCGTTAAAATACTGTAACCTAAATTATTTAACGATAACTAAGCCCAGCCGGAGACAATCATTTTTTTAAATTCCCGCAATATTCATTCAAGTACTACTAGTTTATCAGCAATAACTTATTTTACGTCGACCTTGTATCCACTGACGTCGACCCTGTATCCATTGTGCACTTTGTACAAACTTTGCTAAAATGGTTGCAAAAGAAGACGTTGTATGGATGAGAAATCAAGTAAGAAAGTTAATGCTGTAGCTTATCCAACAGGTTTACAATGGCCTCTGGCCAATGTACTTAAAAATACTACTTGATGCTTACTGAATGCTTTTGCCGCAGATTGGGCATGTGAAAGTTTTTCAGCATAATTGCTGAGGCATTCTTTAATAAGAAATATTATTATAACTGTTTGTAACTCTTCATCTATAAGCACATAATTGTGCAAAATTGCACGAACCGCGCACGCACCTAACACTGGCTTGCACCAAAAGAGAATAGCTCGAGAATAGAATAACTCAAGAATAGGTGATGTCATTTAACCCCAAAGACTTATTCATTAGATTTGTTTTCACTGTTTCTTCGACAATGGGTGCCTATTAACTAATTAGCATACATTGAATATAATTCTTAAATATTGCAAGATAGTGAACAAAACTCGAGAATAGCTAGAGAATAGGAATAGCTAGAGAATAAGGTTGGTGCAAACGGCCGTAGGTACTTATGTAGACAGACGGACACGTGGCTGGCCAAACAAGTTTCGAGCGTTGTAGAGACATCGTAAACCGTCATTCGATAGAAAATTAAAACAGCAGACCACGGTTTAATTTCTAAGTGTACAAGTTTGTTTCTTTTTAAGCGTGCAGCTCAAAACCAAAGATCGATAAAATATGGAATAGTTAGACCAGATACTAAAGCTTGTGAAAGCTAAAATAGCACGTCACTTCCAGGATCGAGACTAGACTACATAGAGACTTGCTCAGTTTACGAAAGCCCAGCCCCAAACTTACGCCTACCTACGCTCAATTGAAAATAATAATTGAAAATCGGTAATTTCAATATAAATTACGTTTCAATTCAATCATGGGTGTTCACTAACATATGTTACATGCACAAACAGCAATACAGACACAACTTCTAAGGGTTGCTCTATTCGAAGTTTGTGACTGGCCGGAATTTTCGGCCGGCGGCCGGCCGAAAAAAGCCGGCGGCGGTCGGCCGACCAGCCGGCTAAAATCAACCGGCCGGTTAAAAACACCGGCCGGCCAGCCAAATTCAACCGACTGACAAAATTAAGCCGGCATAACATCCGGCAGGCTAAGTTTATACCAAAATGACACTCTGGACTTGAAGCAATTGGTTTCAACCAAAAATTCGGCCGCTCCGGCCTGCCGGCCGATTTTTACGGGCCGGCCGGCCGGCCAGCCGGCTTTTACCGGCCGGCCGAACTTATCCGCCGGCACGGCCGCCGGCTTCCGCGGCCGGTCACAAACACTATCGACACCTGCAAGCTGCAGCTTTTGTTGCGACCTTCTTTTGAAAATTCTGGTACCGCCCCTGGCTACCGATGTCTACTACCTACTTTTGAGATTAATAATGTACCCCTCTTAACATATTAGATCGATTTGAATGAGTAAAATATTGATAAAACGACAGCAAGAAAAAATTGCTAAAAAACTACTGTTGTCTTAGTTATGTAGCAACAAAAATCTGCGGGGTACCCCGCCCCGCGGGGCGGCGCGGGGCAAGATCTCCGCGGGGCGGGGCAGCGAAAATCCGCCCGCGTCCAACTCTGCAGCGAAGCCTACGCTTATTTAAGCAATGTGCAAATTTGACTATTTTTCATCGCAAAATTAGTATTTTCTTTGGGGTCACGTTATGAAATTCAAATGCATCTCCGGCAGTCTGCTTTTTGTGCATCAGATACAGCGGATAATGTAGTTTGTTTCTGGCATTCAGCTAGGGCAGGCGCACAATTGCTGTGTTTATGCTCTAGTGCGAGGTACATGCCTGAGAGATGGCGCAAATTTTTACAAATTGTCAACTTTGAGCGCTTATAACTAAAAAACGGTGCGTCCTAGACCCTTAATCGACTGAACAATGTTTTGTTCACCATTTATTTCTCTGCCGCATGTACGGATGTTTTCAGTTAACTGCTAACTGATTCATTTTCAGTTAACTGATAATAACTGATAACTAAACTGCTCTTATTTTGAAAATCAGTTAAAAACTGATAACTTAACTGCACCATTCTCGGAAGCAGTTAACTGTAACTGAACTGCTTCGGTTGTAAAAAACTTATTGAAATCATTTAACTGATTTTATTTTCAGTTACATGCAATAACTGAAAATTAATTTCAGTTATACGTCGAAACTGCTAAAAATCAATACATTTCCGTGAGTGCTTGTTCATTTATTTATTTACATACGCACACAAAATACATTGAACAAAGACGAAACGAGCGAGTTTGAATTTTAAAAGCCTTAAATTACTTCTTTACGTTTGCCTGTTACGATCTTACTTGGTTTGTTGGTTTAATATTGAACCATTCTGTTTGACGTTTTGTGATCAAACATACTTTCAAGAGTATAGGTCATTAATAGTTAATACTTGTCACTTGTTACACAAGTTTAAAGCTTTTGTAGGTTTTGAAATTTGGTTTTGAGTAGATTCAAGTGGTAGTGCATAATTAATTAGTTAATAATTAATTAGCAATGAATCAAGCAGTAATTAAGTAGAAACTACGTAAAAACGAAATTCATAATAACAAATATCAGGATTAACGGAAAATGAAACCAGCAATTTTGGACGAATAACTGAAAATATTTTCAGTTAGAGTTGTCAGTTACAGTTACTTAACTGATTAAATTTTTGCAAATTTAACTGATAACTGAACTGATATAATCTTCAGCGAATCAGTTAACTGATTTGATTAAGATTTCGGTAACTGAAAACATCCCTAACCGCATGGTGGTTTCGCGATCTCTCTACGACGCACATAGCTAGAATGTCCAGAAAACTAGAAGGTGTCAGAATGAGGCTGTCTAGCCAGTGATAAAAGGGTTAATGGTGCATTAAAGGGTTAATGGTGCAATGAAATAGCTGGGAAATAAAACCTCGGAAATAACTAATCTGGAATATGTAGCTCGAGAATAATTTGGTGCAATTGGCCGTAACTTGTGTTGTCTTTTTTCAGAATATGCGCCACGCGTTTCAAACCCTAACCTATCGGTTGCTGAGCGACTCTGCTGGCTGGCGCGTGGCACAAGTAGACTATGGTCTTCTCCATCAACTGCAGACTTTGCTCAACGAGAAGTTCGCTGGAAATGCCACTGTGGAGACCCTGGACAATGCACTCGCTTTGCTAAATGTAAAACGACCTTCGTATTATTTTTTGAACTGCAATAATAACTACCTATAATAAAAATCGGTTTGGTACAAGAATTAACTGTAATTTTGACACCAAAATGTCATTCATAGCTGAAATACCTGAAATGCAGGAATGAATTGGAAACGTATTATCAATTTTATACCTGCAATCAAAGCAAGAAAATTGTTATTAGTAGCTGGTAATTCATAAAACGACTGAAGTTGTTGAATTATTGTGAAGTTTCAATTTGTCCAATGAAAACAAAAATTGTTTGGCTTAGTTTTTTTTAAATTTTTTAACCGTCATTGTGGTTTTGAAAACTGTTTAAGGGTATAAAAAGGTTTGTGGTGGGTCTTTCAATTTCTAGGCGTTACAGCTACCCAATTATTTCAGTAAAATTAAAAGCAAAAAAAAAATAAAGAAATTTTGGACGAAAGAAAAAGCAAATGAAAGAGAAATCAAAGAAAAAGAAAAAATTTAGGCAAGTAGTTGACTAGCTGTCAACTCATTGCCTAACTTAAAATTAATTGATAGTTAATTGGCCTAGGCGCATATTGGTTTAGTCTGGGTTTGTCTACATCTGGGTTTGTCTAAGAACTGGATTGGCCACATGAATAACAGCTCGCAGCCAATCACAGTTAAGCTCCGCCTACCCATTATTACGGTAGCGAAGTCAATCTGTAAATGTACAATTATGACGCACAACAATGCCATTGATTAAAAATTAATCTGGAATTGCACGCCCAGGTCACGACCACCTGGGTCAAGACCACCCTAAGGCTAAAATTTAGGGAAAATTACAATAAATGAATGAATGCAATGCAAAGGTGGTGGTGGTCAAGATACTATACTAAAATTGTTCCACAAAACTTACTTCTTTGCGTCATTGCTCTGCTATTATAAATAAATAAATAAGATATGCATACTTTTGCACGCGCACATATATATGTAGCAACCGCCACGCACACATTCTATGTATAGCTGTCTGTTATTAGAGAAGGGGACGGGTGAACTTTTGACTTGACAAAACTTTGTTACTTGACCCGACAGGCATCCATCAACCTTTCTTTGTTGAAAACCAAAAGAAAAACGAAATGAAAGAAAAATTTAAGAAAAATGAAAAAAATTTGGAAGAAAAATAAAAAGAATTTTCCTGAAATAATTGGGTAGCTGTACTATTGTAGAAAACTCCGTGGATTTTGACAGAATTAAAATTAAAAGCTTGTGTTTATAAAATCTGTAGTAATAGTGTTAGCATGCGAATTCCAGCCTATAAATAGTGTAGCTTGTTTCTGTAGCCTAAACAAACTGTGCTAGTTTTCAGTGTATTCGAATGGAGGAACGCATCCGACTGCTGAACAGCGAGGCAGAGGTGGAAGAAATGGCTGTTTGTTTGGAAGAGATGAATCTGTTCTATACGGCTGTTGTGTTCAATGGTAAGCAGTGGCTGAAACCTAAAGTCTGACCAAAAAAGGTTGAGTCACTTAATGTTGTGCTTGTTGCATAAAAATAGCAAGAGATAGCCCCAACAAAGTATATATATTCTTGACCCTTGGGACGAGTAGAATTTCATAGTGACCATCACTGGTCACTACTGGTGACTTTGATGAAAAGGTTACTGTACGCCTACCAAATTCACAAGTAACATTCATAAGATATTGTAAGTTTATGCCCAGCAGACGAACTTTCGAATGAGCTATTGATGTCCACTCAATGTCCACTCAGTGTCCATTTATTAAATGTCGAAGAAAAAGTGCTTTTTTGTTACTAAAACAATTCTTGAATACTTTCACGGTCCAATTTTCCTGTCATAGTGTGGAAGATAACGCGGGCTATTTGTTCCAACTCCTTATTTTACTGTATTGTACTGTAGCTGAATTTAATACACCCGGTAAACTGACCACTTGACCACTAGGGGTGCAAGTCGAGATTTTTTCACAGGTTGCAGATATGAATCTTGTAATTTAGCCTATCTGAAGCTGCAAGAATTGCTACTACTGCTTAAGTTCAAAAACGGTTCACTTTTTTCACTGGTGACCGACCATTGGTCATTTCCCAAAAATTTGCACCAACTGTTTTTAGTGCTTGACTACAGAAAAGTAATCACAAATAACGCTTAAAACTTGATTACAACATATTTTTAAAATGTTGATCGGCACTTAATCAGCAACTTTCAGTCGATAATAGTTCAACTAACTCAATTTTAACTCACTGCAAAATAGAGTGAATTTTCAAAAGAATTTAATTGAGCAATATTTTAGCATAAATTATGCTATTTTTGACTAAAAATGCTATTTAACATGTGAATAAATAATTTTTAACAGAATTTCAAGTTTTAATACAGTTATAGCAGTAGTGGTCACTCCATCAATATTACACACTGTACTCAGTAATGTTCATAGTTTATAAAGGGGATTTTGCACGTCGCCGCTGTGTCCGGATAGCCGAGTGGTCGGAGGCGCTACTCACCGACGGATGGGTCGAAGGTACGATCCCTAACGGGTAATGTTGTTTTTTTTTGTTTTTTTAGTTTAACATATTTTATTGCATTACTTACATAATTAAAGCTTTTTGTGCATTTAAACTTGTTATTTTTTAAACCAGTTTGTTTAACAATTCTACAGAGAAACATTGTAGCTATGTTTTGTGCTTAAATATATGTGTAAAAATTAACATTAAAATTAAAATTAGTTATGTGTTTAAATAACAAGTTTAAATGCACAGAAAGCTTTAATTATGTAAGTAATGCAATAAAATATGTTAAACTAAAAAAAGAAAAAAAACATTACCCGTTGGGGATCGTACCCTCAACCTATCCGTTGGTGAGTAGAGCCTCCGACCACTCGGCTATCCGGACACAGCGGAGACGTGCAAAACCCCCTTTATAAACTATGAACATTACTGAGTACAGTGTGTAATATTGATGGAGTGACCACTACTGCTATAACTGTATCAAAACTTGAAATTATGTTAATAATTATTCATTTGTTAAATAGCATTTTTAGTCAAAAATAGCATAATTTATGCTAAAATATTGCTCAATTGATTTTTTTTGAAAATTCACTTTATTTTGCAGTGAGTTAAAATTGAGGTAGTTGAACTATTATCGACTGAAAATTGCTGATTAAGTGCCGATCAACATTTTAAAAATATGTTGTAATCAAGTTTTAAGCGTTATTTGTGATCACTTTGTGTAGTCAAGCACTAAAGACAGTTGGTGCAACTTTTTGGGAAATGACCAATGGTCAGTCACCAGTGAAAAAAGTGAACCGTTTTTGAACTTAAGCAGAAGTAGCAATTCTTGCAGCTTCAGATAGGCTAAATTACAAGATTCATATCTGTGAAAAAAATCTCGATTTGCCCCCCTAGTGGTCAAGTGGTCAGTTTACCGGGTGTATTAAATTCAGCTACAGTACAATACAGTAAAATAAGGAGTTGGAACAAAGAGCCTGCGTTATCTTCAACACTATGAAAGGAAAATTGGACCGTGAAAGTATTCAAGAATTGTTTTAGTAACAAAAAAGCACTTTTTCTTCGACATTTAATAAGTGGACACTGAGTAGACATTGAGTGGACATCAATAGCTCATTCGAAAGTTCGTCTGCAGGGCATAAACCTACAATATCTTATGAATGTTACTTGTGAATTTGGTAGGCGTACAGTAACTTTTTCATCAGAGTGACCAGTAGTGACCAGTGATGGTCACTATGAAATTCTACTCGTCCCAAGGGTCAAGAATATATATACTTTGTTGGGGCTATCTCTTGCCATTTTTATGCAACAAGCAAAACATTAAGTGACTCAACCTTTTTTGGTCAGACAGGTCTAAATTTTGAAAAAGTGAAACGTGTGGGCAAACCTTACATTTTTGCGTATCGAAATCGACTACTTTTTTTGGACCTGGCTCCCCGGTGCCGATAGCGATCGAGTTGAAAATTTGCACTATGAAAGAAAAAATATGAATGCAGACGTGAAAGTTTTTCGATTTTCAAATTTTGGGGCGTTATTAGGCTTATTAGGCCCACTATTTGTAGGCGCTCAAACACAACTGATTTTTGAAAAATCGATTTATTCCAAAATCAAAATTAAAAATAAAAAATCGAAGATCGATCACGTCTAGATTTATGAAAGATCTTTCTATCGATACCAAGATCGTCAAAATCGGTTGAAGTTTCGTTGAGCTAGGTCAAAAACAAAATTAGTGTGAATAAGAAATTCGACATGGTCATAAAATTTGACACATTCACAATAAAGTGCTGAAATGTATTCTAAATAAGTTTTTTTGATGTCTCTTTGATGTACAATTAAAGTGGTATTGCTATTTATTGCATGAGCTAAGCGCCGAACATGAGTTTTGTTGCTGAGCGCTACCTTAAGGTGGCGCTTCGAGAATCTGTTTTTCGGCAAATTATTTTTTCTGGGGCAAAATAGACCTATAGTTCTTGAAGAAAAGTTGTTCACAAGGTCCTCAGGAGTTGATCGATGTGTATAACTCAAAATGAAAAAAATTTTAAAAAATTCGAAAATCTAAAATTTGCGTTTTTGTGAATATTTTTTCAATATTACCAAACTAGAAAAAAGTCCGCAAAAAATCGAAGCGAAACTAAATTACATTCTTTTTTGATAAATAGACAAACATAGTTGAAGGAAGCGTCTGTCAAATCAAGCCGTACGGCCAGAAAAATAAAAACATGCAACAAGCCAAGCAACTTTTCAATAAAAAAACCAAGATTTTTTGCCAAAGGGCACAGATTCCGAATCGCATGATTTGAGTTGAGACATAAAATTTTGACACAATATATAACAACAACCAAAGAAACATTTTCATTTTCATTTTTTTAATAAATGGACTTTGAAGCGAGATACTTGTTGTTGAAGTTACATAAAAAGTTTAAAATCGACATAACTCAAAATTTAAAACGAAATTCACAGAACAAAAAATTTATCGTCCCAGAGGTTTGGAAACCTTTCAAACGAGCTATAGATTGTCCAAATTGATAGAGTTTGAATTGAGTTATGTGTGCCCTGTGAATAGGGTTTTCGCAAGTCATGTGACAGACACAAAAATAAATTGAATCAAATCCTCTTGCAAAAATGCTCAGTTTGATACCGCACACCTTGTTAAATTCCAATATAACCATTAAAGCAAGAATACACAATTTTTAAAGTATGTGCAAATTCTCGGAGCGCCACCTTAAGGTGGCGCTCCAAATAACTTCCATAACTTTATTATCTTATAAGCCGACGTAGGTTCTAGCTAGAATAAATTTCGTTTAAATATATTGAAGCCTGTTACAAAGCTCTGTTTCTGAATAAGTTTCACGTGCCTGCGACATAACTGAGCAGTTCTTTGTTCAAATTTTACGATCTATAGCTTAAACTGTAGGTAACTATTTTGCCGAGGTGTATCTTTTCTTATAATTTTAATCCAATTATTTTGGCTCAAAATACACTAGTTTTTCTAAAATTGGTCAACTTGAAATCGCTGCAGAATTTAACCAAAAACAGAAATCAACGTTTTCGAAGAAGGTACACCTGAATCTACTTATTTTCTAACTTTAAGTTAAATTTCACAATGGAAAAACGACATGGAGGAGAGCTATCACGATTCGAAAAAGGCTATTGCCGATTAGAAAAATTTGAGGTTTGCCCACACAAACGACAGTGTCAAAAAATAGAGCGTATTTTTTAATGCAAATAACGATTGAGAAAAGTTGGAGAAGCCAAAAAGTAGCTAACGAAATATTAGCTTGAAAAATAGTGCATTTTTGTCAATATCGCTCAACGTAATTTGAAAAATTTTTTACAAATGTTTGCCTACACAAACGACTTTTTAAAAAGTTGCAGTCACCCGTTATCAAAAGTAACAAAAGCCATATACAATTTTTCGGAAAATCGTTTTGAAGATTTTGCCATATCAAAATTCAGGTCAAAAAATTAATTTCAACAAAACTACATGTTATGTATATCAAACGAAAGCTAATTCACTGCTGAACAACCTTTCCTCAAGAACAAAGACCTGAAAACGTGACTGAAAACTTGTACTGCCCAAAGTCAGTTATTCGGAGCGCCACCTTAAGGGGGTAGTGTCGCGAAAGCAGTTTTGCCCATAGGTTGTGAAAAGAGAGCTTTTTGCTTTGAAATAGTACGTTCAGGGAGAAATAGTCCAACGCTGTATGGTGTCAAATAATTACTGCCAGACATCATACTACCAATATCGATAAATATTTTGGACCAATCGCCATTAGTAAGCCAGACATCACACAATAGGGACATAAAAGTCCGACAAATCAAGCCAGATATCAGATTGCCCAGCATGTGGAGTACACATATATAATGTGTAAACGCACAATTTTCTGCGACAAATAAGAAAAAAAACTGAAGTTATGTTTTTCTTTTGATTTTAAAATACGCGTCCACATTTTTCACAATTTATCATTATTGCTATGAGTACTTCACAGTTTCCGCAAGTTTCACAGTTCAAACAGGAATTACTCCGCAACCACTCAAGCAATTTGCACTAAATTTTGTGTGCATAAACTACAGTATATGTGCTATCAGTCTGTGTAAACAAACTAAACAGGAAGGTGACGAAATGGAATGTGAATAGGTTTTTAAATGTCATTTTTCCGACTTCGCGACATCATTGCAAACCATATACTGCACCAATTTTGCTGAAACTTGGCAGAAACAATTTCTTTTACATAGATTTTCAAAACAAAGAAAGAATTATTTCTAACATTTCACTGAACCAGCTTTACAGTCGCGCAAATTCGATCGCTTTCGCGACACTACCCCCTTAATGCAATTCACAGGCAGTGTGACAAACGGAGCAGATAATTAATAAAGTCACAGTCGTCATATTTAACTGGACTGGACCAAACAATGCAAAAATGGTATTTTATGTAGTTTGAAAAGATGCAACTAAAGACTAACAACCACGTTGGTTTGCTGCTTTGTATGTAATTGTAACTGTAAAGCACATGAACTAATTAAACTACCCCCAATACTTGAGCCCATTGTGAGATCAGAGCATAAAGGTTTCTTTACTATCACTTCAGCAATCGCTACAAAAATGATTATTTAATTAACTCGTAAGCAGTACCCAACTTTACTCATGCATGGAATACTATGATTTTTTTGTATAATAAGGCCCTGTTCATACTCGTCCTTTTAATTGTCCCTACAGTTTTGTCCTTAAGCAATTCCAAAAAGCTGCCAGCCCAAAAAAGCCCGCTTTTCTCCTGAATAAAGTTGTGGTCACTGGCAGATCGTATGCAAGAAATTGCCCAAAACCTTGGGTCCATGCTTCACAGTAGCTGACAAAAAATTTGTCCTTGTCCCTGTCCCTGTGTCCTTGAGGTAAAGTATAAAACGGGCTTAAGAGTTTAGCCTCGTATTGTTTTTTTGCAGATACTGAATTGACGGGTTGGTCTCCATTAGTTTCCTACAAAATTCGAATGGAAAAAGATTTGGTGGATTCTACTACAAGACTGTCAGATCTGTAAGCCATCGTTTCTACCCCCGCTTATTTTATATAGTGTGGCTGCGATGAGTAATAATCAAAAACCGGATTAAGCTTAAAAGTTCTTGTTTCCGTCTGAGGGGGGTCGTTATCTTTCCGTACGATACGTGTAAAAAGTGCTGATGACAATTCATGTGCCAGAGAACGTGCTATTATGGTATATTATGATCTGAGCTGCGTGTCTTATTTCAGATACTGGTCCGGCCTAGCCCGCGCGCGCCCGTTCGTTGACATGAAGTATGTCTACTTTGGCTTCTCATTCATCCAGGAATTGGTGGACCGCTGGATTATTCAGGACCAAATCAATGGCACTGTGCCACTGGGCGTTTATATCCATCAGTTCCCCAGCATTTGCTGGCTGCAAGACTTGTAAGCACAGCTGATGCATTGTGTAGAAAACAACTTGTCGGTGCGTAGACTGCGTAATACACTTTAATTCATTAAAAGAAAAACTAATCAACCAAATTAAGCTCACGTTTGATAACTGATAAATTGTTCATTTTTGAAAATGAAAATGTTATGTCTAGGGCGTGCCTGTGGCGTAGCCAGGAATGACTTTCGATTTTTTTTGAAGCGGTTTAGAATACACTAATAACTTAAGTCTACGTGAAACCTCACGATGTTACAGTGTTTCGTTCGAGGGGGGGGGGGGGAAAAAAAAAAGAAAAAAAAAAAGGGGGGGGGGGGGGGGGGGGGGGGGAAAATAAAAAATTAAAAGGGTGAAGGAAAAAACTAAGTAAAAAAAATAATGATAAAAAATGGCATTTTAACAACGGTAGTAGTATGAAAATGGGCGTTCTGGGCCCTCCCGCAGCCGCAGCACTCCCTCCCTATCAGAACCACCTTAAGTTATATAAAGACAGGTAGGGGAACCTCCTTCCCAGTAAACTATTAAAATAGTAATTATAACTAAACTACTTACCAGACTTGCTCCTGCAAACCCGCACGCAACCATTGACAGACAGACTGAAATGCCTGTCAATTAGGAAGTGAAAAACTTACTAATTCTTTAGAAATGTTCGTGCATTGTAAACGCACCCATCCTATTTTTGAATTTTAACAATAAGTGTAATTGACATATGACGAAATGACAATTACTGTTGTCAAAATTTTTCCATTTTGTAAAAAATTTGAAAGTGGGTAGAGACATTAATATTGACATCCAATTGAGAATAAAACTTCTTATTGAAAGTTATTAAACCTTTAATGAGACTCAATTGCACCCACCCTATTATTTCAATTTCGCAAAAATTTGACTTTTTGACAAAAGTGGGGCGAGTGCCATATTAACAAAAGTGATATAACTGGGTGATTAAACAAAGCTCACAATACAAAATTTCACTGTAAATTTTAAGTGAATAGCAAATTACACCTAAATTTTTTTCCAATAACGTAATTTCGTAAAAGACCTGATCTGATTTTAAAAAAATTAAATTATAATTATGTTCAAACTAATCAAATTTCTTTAAGCTCCAACCTATTTTTTCAACTATATAAGCCCTTCCAAAATCCGAAATTTCATCAGTTCTTCTAAATTTACTAACCATACTTAACGGTTATTTTTTACACTTGTCATCCACCATGCCCACCATCCCTTTTTCCGATAACACGGCGCCCCCATCCCCAGAGCTAATAGATTTGGTAACTCCCCCATCCTCACCTCAACCAATCGAGGGGGAGGATCTGGTTCAAGCGTATTTTTACGCAGATGAAATGGAGGGAGATGTGGCAGAAGAAGAAGAGGAGGATGGAACAGATGAAGGAGAAGACCGAGCAGGTGAGGAAGAAGAGGATGGAACAGACATTCTAACTGATATGGAGGAAGAAGAAGAAGACAGAGCAGGAGAGGAAGAAGACGATGGAACAGACATTCTAACTGATATGGAGGAAGAAGAAGAAGACATGGAGGAAGGGCATGTGCAGGGGATGGGTCTGGACGAAGGACATGGACAGGAGCTGGGTCTGGAGGAAGAGCATGTGCAGGGGCTGGGTCATCCAGAGGTAGACGGAACTGGGGCACAGAATCCTCCAGGGGCGAACGATGCTGGGGGCTTTGGACATCCAACAGGGCAGGGTAGCGGTGGTGGGGGCTCCAATGATCAGGCGAGCATGGCAGAAGACGTGGCTACTTGCTGCGTCTGTTATCAATCTGCCACCACCATTCTGACTGGCTGCACTCAACATTGCAGAACACGCCTTAGACACTGTTTTGGGTGTGTTGTGCAGATTGTGGCCAGAGCCCTGCCAAACCAGCCATCGTGTAGCTGGTGCCGCCAAAAATTTAATTCGTTTGCACATTTGGGGACCAAGATGCTGTTCTTCAATGAAGTAAGTTTATTAATCTAGTTTTCATTAAAACTCATGTTGTAAAAATGTTTTAAAGTAACAGGCAGGCAGGAAGACAGACACACACACACACACACACACACACACACACACACACACACACACACACACACACACAGAAATAGCTCCACTATATTGTAGGTTAATTAAGACTGTTGTTCACAGTGTAAAAAGATTAGTTAGGTGTTGTGCAGTAAAAACAGCTGTACAACATGAAATTGAAAATTTGCGCGCAAGGACGCACACACGCACACACACACACACACACATACATAAATAGAGACAGTGAGAATGTATGCATGTGAACTAAGCGTGTTGTTTGCAGTCTAAAAAGATTAGTTAGGTGTTGTGCAGTAATAAAAACAGCTGTACAACATGAAATTGAAAATGGGCGCGCAAGGACACACACACGCACACACACACACATACATAAATAAAGACAGTGAGAATGCATGCATGTGAACTAAGTGTGTTGTTTGCAGGGTAAAAAGAGAAGTCAGGTGTAGTTGTAAAGTAAAAACAGCTGTACAGCATGAAATTGTAAATGCGCGCATAAGCACGGACGCACACACACACACACACATACATAAATAGAGACAGCGAGAATGTATGCATGTGAACTAAGCGTGTTTGCAGTGTAAAAAGAGAAGTTAGGTGTAGTTGTACAGTAAAAACAGCTGAATAGTATAAAATAGTAAATGCGCGCGCAAGCACGGACGCACACACAAACACACACACAAAGAGCGGGATAGAGAAAGCGAGAAAGAGAAATCCTAGAATGAAAAATACTATTTCTTAGTCAATTTATTTTATATTTTCAGACAGTGGGAATAAACCACATGATTGAACGGGCCCTACACGTGCTGTGCTTTGAGTACACGATCCCGCTTCCGCCCGTTCCAATGCCCCCTTATCCAGCTCAAAGTCCACCCACCACCCCACCGCCGGCCCATCCACCACCAACACCTGAACATGGTGGTTCACCACCCCCTCAACCACCGCCATCGCCCGCCCTAAGCACCTCCTCAACACCCCCTCAACCGTCCCCATCGCTCATTCCAAACGACTCCGCAATACACCAGCCGTCAGCAACTCCTCCTGCTGATGCTTCAGTACAGGAGTGGTTTGACTGGCTTCTTGACGGTTAGACGTTTGGTTCAAAATTTTTTGAACCTTAAAAGTTAAAAAAATTTGAACCTTAAAAGTTAAAAATGTTTTGTATATGTCTTCATATAGAGCTTATTTTGTTCCTAATAACGTCATGAAGGGTTCAAATTTTTTTATTTTATAATTCTATGATTGTCTAGTGCTGTTTAATGTTACTGTAGCTTGATTTTGACTAAACAGTGGTCTGTGGATGAGCATAGGTTATATTTATTGTCAGAAAAAAATAATTTTATCAAAAATACAAATAGATCAACAAAAACAAGCAAAAAGAATCTTTTATTTTAAAAAGTATTTTAACCATTTGTAAACTAACCCACATATGGGTTTTTCAGAGTCACTGCGTTTAGTGAGACGTAAATTAAAACTACCAGAGCTAGCTTCCTTACCCCTACGCTTACGCTCAGCCTGTAAATGTGTAAATAAGGTGTTTTTTCCAACTTACTAGTATACTGTATGTAATTTTTGCTAGCTTACTATTATACTGTATGTGATATATAATATGTGTTAAACTAAACGTTGTTCTAATGAATAATATCGTGTAATTATGAAAAAAATTTGCTATTGCAACTTTAGTCGGATACAAAAAAAGAATTCAGATTGTATAGATTTTTAAGTCTTAAATAGGTTCAATGTCATACCAGCCCTCTGTGTTCTTCCTCCACGGCTTGGGACGTGGCATAGGCCCATTACTGGTTTTTATCGTCCTAAAGACTTGTTTTTTGAAACAAACTAGCCCTCTGAATTCCTCCTCCACGGCTTGGGACGTGGCATGGGCCCATTACTAGTTTTTTATCGTCCTAAAAACTTGTTTTTTGAAACAAACTAGCCCTCTGAGTTCCTCCTCCACGGCTTGGGACGTGGCATTGGCCCATTACTAGTTTTTTTATTTTTTTGCATTATGATCTCAAAATGTACAAAATGTACAACTCAAACTAAAATATACAATGTTTTTAACGATCAAATCAATGAAAACAATTATCAGCACACTTCAGTATACATTCGGGAAATGAATATTCTTTGCATTTACGACATCCTAGCCAATGTATTATACGAATAGTGTTGAATCTACACAACACTTCTTTTAGTTCTTCACCAACATCAGCAATCGCTTCTTGAATGGTGATAAAGTTTTTTCCAGAATCTTTAAGAACAACTCCTTCGTGATCAAAAATTTTGTAGGTATAACTCAATTCAGGCGGAATTTCATTAGAAATCAAGCGTAGCAGTTCCGTTTGATTAGTCATGTGAAGGCTTTTGCAGAATGCATCGAAAGCATCTTTACCATTTTTCCTAATGAACATCACCAAATCTTGATTGGCGTCGTACGGGGTTTTCCACCGTAAGTCTTCTCCCTTCGACTTGTTGATAACCTTCCACTCAATCAAAAGGGGCAATACTAACTCCAATTTTAGCTCTTCGGCAAACGCAACGAGATTAGAAAGAAGTCGACCGTTCTCCATGACTTTCACAGTAAAACTGATGCAGAAAAAATTTGCTCGGACTTAAATACGTTCAAAGCCGACTAAACTAGTATAAACCTGTTGAAACCAGTTAAAAACCTGTTCTCTATTATGACTCAGTGCAAAGGAATTTAAAGCAAACTAGCCTTCTGTGTTCTTCTTCCACGGCTTGAGACGTGGCATTGGCCCATTACTACTTTTTTTATGTTAAAAATGTTATTTACAACCATTTAAATTTTGAAAACTTCTCAAATTCAATAAATTTTATAATGCCCATATGCATAGCTTGAAATACCGTCATCCAACAAATACCGTTTGTCATCATAGCAGGACAAACTTAACTTATTCAAATGTACAGTATACAATTGATGTAAATTGCTACGTATCAGATTCATATTATGATGCATACAAGTACGATTAAACAATGTCGTTACATAATCATTGTGTGATATACATTTTTTTACAACAGATTTTTTTACACCTTTAGCACGTTTTTTATCCACACCATTACATACAAAACTGTACATCTTAGAGCGCAATCCACAAAATTCACCAATAGGACTCCCAGCAGTCTCATCTTTCATTTTCCCCAAAACCTTTTTATTTTGAGTTGAAAACAAAAAATGAGATTGAGGGTAGTCTGAAGTATCATACAAATTAATGTGAGTGTACATATCATTATATATATTATCAGTCTTAATAAAATAACAAAGGCTATCCGTATCAGTAAACAATAACTTAGCATTGTCGCCATAGTTGGAAACTATGTGGCAATAATGAAAATCATACATTAACAATTTTGACAAATCCAACACAGTAAAACCAATATAAATAGGTTTACAAAGTTGAACACTAGCACGTTTCATAGACACAGCAACTAAATCCTCTGAAAATATAACTGAACGGTTATATCGAGGTTTAGCTGCAAGTTTCGAAATTTGCGTTGCTCAGTGACAAGCTCAATTGATTGATAGGCTCGGACGTTTTCCATTGTTTTTCCAAAAACAGCGTTGTTAAGCAACTTGAATAAATTTTTTTCAAAGTCGCTTTTGGCATTTTTTCGCATATTAGTGTTAAACATGATATAAGGTTTCATCCATGAAACTTGGGTGAATTTCAGCACACGATGAACATTAATTAGCATCAATACTAGTGTTAAATACAGTTTAAGATTTAGATAATGTAGAATGTAACGAGATTTCGACATCAAGTTAGGAACAAGTTTTTCCACTTTCGATGACTTCATTCCATTTTCTTCACAAAGTGAAACAGCATACGGTGACAACATCTCAGTGTTTATTTGCATTTTTTCAGGGGCCAGAGGATAGTCGTTATGTTTATCATGAATTTTTTTAGGATAGTCTAGATCTACTTCCAACACATATCCATCGTTTTGATCATCGGCTTGATATCGCCAGTCAATTTTCCCAATTTCTTCATCGGTCATCCACTGGAAATTTTTCACAGGTAAATTTTGAACCATTGTCCACCCGTATAAATTATTAGCGTCAAGGTACATAATCCATGAATTTTGAACTTTTGGGTCATAGTTTGGGCAATGAGGGTTGTTGGCTTTAGCATAGCGGTGTGAAATCATGGAGATTCCTCCGCGAATACCATTTTCAAAAAATAAGTACATTTCAGGGTCCTTTAAAAGCTGCAGTGAAACATTGGTTAATTTAAGACATGCATCCCATCCAAATGAGGGTAATGTGAAATAATGAGCCGGATCAAGAGCATAGTGTTGCAGACAGAATGTTCTAAAGTTTTCAAATACATCAGCCAATAATAAAACGTCAGTTTTCAGGTAAAGATCATGATATTGTCCCAGGTTTTGTATTTCAAAGTTTTTCCAAACCTTTTGAGCATGAATATAATCTTGGTTACTTATGGAAGCTTCATTAAGTTGACTCCAAAATTCATCTATTGATGGCAATTTTGGTTCTTCGAAACGCGACCAGTCGTCCATGTAATCGTACGGGTATACACCTTTTACGAATCAACAAAGATAGCTGATTTTGAGTAAATTCTTCACTCATCGCTTTAAACATTTGCTTTCCTTCTTTCGCCAAGTTTTCAACTAAAGCCTCTAAAGAACTCGTTAAAAACTGGAAGCTGTCAATAAATTTAATCTTCCATGAATCCTCCTCATTTCTCAGCTTTCGTCATCAATAAATGAGTTTATATTTCGTTTTGGATTTTTTACGTTTTTTTAAAGAAAAACTCAGATAATCCTCCATTCCCCTTAGGAATACAATCCAATTGCAGCCCCATTTTTTGACATGTAATTCCAATTTTTTGCATGAGTAAATGACCATCATATACGTCTCAAATTATGAATAATCACAACAATGTCTCGACTTCGACGTAGTCCAATGTTGCAGCTATTGTGTGCTGCTCCTCTGTAACGTCCACAGTAGTGACAATGATCTCTTACCGGTGTTTCCAGTTCTAGAGACTTGTTACACAAGTAGCAGTCTTTAGTCATATTATGCCGCGTTTGTTCCTCTGACGATAGAATTAAAGGTTGCGATACGCTGTATTCAGCCTGATAGAGGTCATTCTTTGACAAAATTAATTCCAAAAATTTTTCCACACAGTCTTTTCCTCTGTAAATGACACTCTTTTCAATTTCAGTTTCCAGCCCCACAGCAGTTTTTAACTCCAATAACGCCAAATCCACACGGTGTGTGTTTCTGATATTTATGCGTAAATGAGGAGTTTTTAGATGGAACACATCCTTGAATTTTTTCCGTTAAGCATTCAAAGTCAGCATAGAGGACATAAGGAACACGTTGCATTTTGTGAATATTGTTAAACTTCAAAACGTCATCCGATGGCATTTCCACTCTCGTTGAATCATTCTTTTGACACATTTCCAGATGTTGAATTTTGGCACTTTCACTATACTGAGGAATAAGACAACGTGGACAAAAGTATTTGGCTCTATGTCCACCACGTTGATCAGATAACAGTCTGTCTAAATTTTTAATCCAACAATAATGATGTTTTGAACCCGTCGTTATTAATAACAAATCAATATTTCGCCATTGATGTCGTTTTGAAATCAATAGTGGATACAATTTTGCTGTTCCAATCATAAACGTTCACAGCCAGCTGATTCAGTGTTTAAATCGAGACACATCACATAGTGTTACAGGAAATTAAATACCATTAAAATCAAGTTCATGTTGATGAGGATAATAAGAGTTAACGCGTTCACCATGTTGTTGTGTTGGATGTAGGGCAGCAAGTATACTCCATTTAAAGCACTGTTGATCATCATTTTGAACATAACCACAGCCTCTTTTTATGAAGAAAACCAGAAGAGGGATATAGAGTTTCCTTTTAAAGGTGATAATGGACCAATGTACACCAGATGTCCAATTCTGAAAAACCCCACCTGAACCTCTTTGCACAAACTCTCATTTGCGAGAATTTCGGGAAATGCAGCTTGATTCTCTGTCATATCAGACCCCGCAACAAAATCCTATTTCCGCGTGAATGTGTAGCGATGTTCTAAGGGTTTGTAGCTTTAAATGAAACTGAAGACTCATCCATAGTTTGACGCCAGTTTGTCTTCCAAATTGAATAACCGCTTCTCAGCTTCGGGATTTGGAAATTTAAAAAAAATCTTTGGGTCGACATTAGCTCTAATGGATCGGACTGATAGTGATACCCGCAAGTCGTACCAAGAGCGGACTGGCTGTATCCACACGTGTTTGACTTTTAGATGCGAATTTTGAGCTACAGGGAAACAGGACGTTTCTTGATGCAGTAGCAAGTGGTTGTTTCTGTCATTATTCTGGAGAACAATTTTCCGCAAATATCACACCAATTTTCACACCATAGCACTCCGCAAATGAGCATAAGATTTCTTATAATGGAAACACTTTCCACAGAGATGACAGTCAAAGATGTTGTATACCGTTGGTTGGCGCTGAAAATATAGAGCTCGGTCCAGGCTCTGTGGATATGACATTTGATCCCAAACTCGTGTGTTCTCATGTGCGACTAATTACCTTCGAGTAAAACCATACCACAAGAGACAAATAAACGCAACCATGTTTGAAAGAAAAAGAACCAACTAAAAACACTATAACAAAAAAGGGACTATACCAATCAATGGTAATAACAATCACGTGATTTGTCCAGATATATTCGGTTAACTGGAAAAAATGACGCACGCTGTCACTTGACGAATTGATACTCATAAGAACTAGTACAACTAGAACAGGGGGGACGAATAGATAGAGGGGGGGGGGGGGGGGGAGGGAAAAGGAAGCCGGGCAAAGGGGGGAGGGGAAAAGACGCAAGAAAACGACGGAAAAAAAAAAATAAAGAGGGAGAGGGTAAATAGAGAAAAAAAACAAAAAAGGAAAGAGACGAAAAGAGAAAAAAGAAATGAAGGGGGGAGAATGGCGCCGAAGAGGGAAAAGAGAAAAGAATGCAAAAGGAGGTTAACCCAAGCGGGGAAAACGAGAGAGGGGAAAAAAGTGATAGTGGAAGAGCTGATAGGAAGAGAAAAAAAGGAAAAGGCCTCGCCGGAAAAAAGAGCCAGGATGGGTGAGAAAGGGAAAAAAAAAAAAGAAAAGATGAAAAATTTTGGAATTAATTTTGTCAAAGAATGACCTCTATCAGGCTGAATACAGCGTACGCAACTTTAATCTATCGTCAGAGGAACAAACGCGGCATAATATGACTAAAGACTGCTACTTGTGTAACAAGTCTCTAGAACTGGAAACACCGGTAAGAGATATTGTCACTACTGTGGACGTTACAGAGGAGCAGCACACAATAGCTGAACATTGGACTACGTCGAAGAGAATTGTTGTGATTATATAATTTGAGACGTATGATGGTCATTTACTCATGCAAAAAATTGGAATTACATGTCAAAAAATGGGGCTGCAATTGGATTGTATTCCTAAGGGAATGGAGGATTATCTGAGTTTTTCTTTAAAAAAACGTAAAAATCCAAAACGAAATATAAACTCATTTATTGATGACGAAGCTGAAAATGAGGAGGATTCATGGAAGATTAAATTTATTGACAGCTTCCAGTTTTTAACGAGTTCTTTAGAGGCTTTAGTTGAAAACTTGGCGAAAGAAGGAAAGCAAATGTTTAAAGCGATGAGTGAAGAATTTACTCAAAATCAGCTATCTTTGTTGATTCGTAAAGGTGTATACCCGTACGATTACATGGACGACTGGTCGCGTTTCGAAGAACCAAAATTGCCATCAATAGATGAATTTTGGAGTCAACTTAATGAAGCTTCCATAAGTAACCAAGATTATATTCATGCTCAAAAGGTTTGGAAAAACTTTGAAATACAAAACCTGGGACAATATCATGATCTTTACCTGAAAACTGACGTTTTATTATTGGCTGATGTATTTGAAAACTTTAGAACATTCTGTCTGCAACACTATGCTCTTGATCCGGCTCATTATTTCACATTACCCTCATTTGGATGGGATGCATGTCTTAAATTAACCAATGTTTCACTGCAGCTTTTAAAGGACCCTGAAATGTACTTATTTTTTGAAAATGGTATTCGCGGAGGAATCTCCATGATTTCACACCGCTATGCTAAAGCCAACAACCCTCATTGCCCAAACTATGACCCAAAAGTTCAAAATTCATGGATTATGTACCTTGACGCTAATAATTTATACGGGTGGACAATGGTTCAAAATTTACCTGTGAAAAATTTCCAGTGGATGACCGATGAAGAAATTGGGAAAATTGACTGGCGATATCAAGCCGATGATCAAAACGATGGATATGTGTTGGAAGTAGATCTAGACTATCCTAAAAAAATTCATGATAAACATAACGACTATCCTCTGGCCCCTGAAAAAATGCAAATAAACACTGAGATGTTGTCACCGTATGCTGTTTCACTTTGTGAAGAAAATGGAATGAAGTCATCGAAAGTGGAAAAACTTGTTCCTAACTTGATGTCGAAATCTCGTTACATTCTACATTATCGAAACCTTAAACTGTATTTAACACTAGGAATGACGCTAACGAAAGTTCATCGTGTGCTGAAATTCACCCAAGTTTCATGGATGAAACCTTATATCATGTTTAACACTAATATGCGAAAAAATGCCAAAAGCGACTTTGAAAAAAATTTATTCAAGTTGCTTAACAACGCTGTTTTTGGAAAAACAATGGAAAACGTCCGAGCCTATCAATCAATTGAGCTTGTCACTGAGCAACGCAAATTTCGTAAACTTGCAGCTAAACCTCGATATAACCGTTCAGTTATATTTTCAGAGGATTTAGTTGCTGTGTCTATGAAACGTGCTAGTGTTCAACTTTGTAAACCTATTTATATTGGTTTTACTGTGTTGGATTTGTCAAAATTGTTAATGTATGATTTTCATTATTGCCACATAGTTTCCAACTATGGCGACAATGCTAAGTTATTGTTTACTGATACGGATAGCCTTTGTTATTTTATTAAGACTGATAATATATATAATGATATGTACACTCACATTAATTTGTATGATACTTCAGACTACCCTCAATCTCATTTTTTGTTTTCAACTCAAAATAAAAAGGTTTTGGGGAAAATGAAAGATGAGACTGCTGGGAGTCCTATTGGTGAATTTTGTGGATTGCGCTCTAAGATGTACAGTTTTGTATGTAATGGTGTGGATAAAAAACGTGCTAAAGGTGTAAAAAAATCTGTTGTAAAAAAATGTATATCACACAATGATTATGTAACGACATTGTTTAATCGTACTTGTATGCATCATAATATGAATCTGATACGTAGCAATTTACATCAATTGTAT
>JASANF010010331.1:0-20704 GCA_030248245.1 Trissonchulus sp. WLG1_4 | reverse complement strand
AAGGTTTTTGTAAGAATAATCTTTTTAATACAATATTAAATAAACGGGACGATAGTCACCAAACTTTAGATTTTCGAAATTGGTATAGGTATTTTCATAATATAAAAACTTTGAATTAATTCAATTAACCAATAATTTAATTTTTGTAACTTGACTCCATCATGTTTTTTTCGACCAGTGTTTTCTTCGACAAACTTTTAGGAGGCAAATCGAGAAGTATTAAGGTAACATTATTGTGGGGGAAATGAAGGAAGAATTGCCTCCGCTGGATTGATTTAGGGTTTATCCGCCCCAAGACACCCACATACATTAGTGGATATTGGCCACATGCGTGACGCCACATAAAACGGACATTGACTGGCTTTGCGACTGTCCACATGCATAGACATTTAAAAAAATAAGTAACTTAAATAAGTGGTTATATGTGCGCTTGCCGCTTGCAAAAAGAAAATAGAACACGAGCAATACTGAAAAGTTATATAAATTACATACAACATAAATATAATATTGGGAACAGTCACCCCAACAGACACTCCAACACACTCTAACACACCAGCCTATGTTGCAGAGATTTGACCAAAATAGGATTTCATCGATTAGATATAAATTAATTCGGTCCATAACACAACAAACACATTGTGAAACTGCATTTTTTAAAACAATTGCTGAAAATAGGGCTAACCGTAATTAAATACGCTTATTTAGTGTTATTAGTTATGTCACAAATAATTTAAATCTAATCAGGTAGGAATCTAATTCTTGACAATACCACTAGTTTTAGCTAATATATTGCATCCAATTACACGCCTAACAATAACCATATACCATCAACACAACTTATAGTCACAACAAAACCATCATTTGTCTTTGACGTAGGAAGGGGGGGTCATACCGGACACAGTCACGTGACAGTCCTGTCCCACGGCCCCATGAGTGTCCAGGACGAAGGTGGACTTGTGCTGGACTCTGGCCCGGTGCACGCCCTCCCCGCTGACGGTGCAGTGCTTGGCCACCAAGGCACTGGGGGTGCGGGCTTGTGACTCTTTGGCAGGAGGGGCGAGGGCACTCACTGGGGGAGCTTAAGGTTTCCAAGCCCTCGCCGAATTCGAATGGACAGCCTAGAAAGTCAGGAGCATTAAGTGTATGGGATGACGCTGATTATACTGGCTACAGAGATTCAGTATAATGTACATATCTGTGTGAATATCTAAATAATAAGGACAGGTTTAGAGCGTGTGCAAAAGTTAACCTAAACGGTTCGACCAATTCATCACATGAACTGAATGAAAGTTGTTCATGTACTTGCACCTGTGGCCTTAAAGACGAGTACAAACCGGGCTCTCTTGACACACTGAAAATATCCTTCAAGAAGTCTAAATTTAATTCGGCTGCAAAATAGAAACTTCTTGTTGTACAATAATTACGAATAGCGCGATGTGAACGTAAGCTTGAGCGGACTTTCGGCAGTACGTCTAAGTGATCTCTTTTGACTGACCCTGCACAGGTTCATCGTTGAACTTGACGCTGACTTTGTGGGGTCTGGGCCCGTCGACGTCGAAAGAGACCTTAAACCGCGAGTTGCCCAGGTTGTCGACGTGGTTGCGCACGTTCTCTCCGTCCACCGACACCACAATCTCCATGTTGCCCGCCCCTGCTTTTGACGCGTCAACTAAAACAACCTCATACGTCATATATGAGTACATAGGTACCGGACCGGTTGTTTTGATAAACTGCATAGCTATGGAACACGGCCAAGATTTAGACCTCAAGTTGAAACTGTTACCGTAAAGCTCTTGCTTGATATTAACAACATTTCTTAACGTCGTCCTTAAACATACTTAATTCACACTCAGACTGAACAGCGTGTCTTTGAATCGTTACGTTAATAACATACATAGTTAATAACAGTCCGCGTGTCAGTCTGTTTTTGAACAAAATTCCAACGAATTAATAAATTGCAACAGTGGAACATATATGTAGCTGCATAAATTATATTTAGCTTGCAGTCGCTGCTTCTTTTCAGCACCCAACCTTAAAGATTGCTCCTCATTAAATCATAGAAAATTACTGTATTATCTACAGAATTTATTGTGAACTACAAACAACACCATACAAACACATGCTTGTACACATGTAGGTATGAATCATGCTTTAGGGACAAGTTTGAATCCATCATTAGCATAGACCGACTAGCGACTAGTCTTACCCACGAAACTGGCCCGTTGCCCCACGGCTGCTGGTTCTTTGTTCACAATCACCACTTTGCTGGCGTCGTAGGCTTTGGTGGTTTCCTGAGAGATCACGTGGTCCCCCACCAACACTTGGATCGTTTGGGTTCCTGAAAATAAAGAACTTTGCTCTACCCAAAACTTGTTTGAGCGGGATTCACAAAGGTGTTTAGCTTTGGACGCAGTCTAAAACGTTCTTTTCGAATGGAATAAAACATTGTACTAGCAAGTTAATGTGTATTTCATGCAATTACATAATAGTTATGCAGTGAGGGTGTTTGCAACATTTGAGTTTACACTTCAAGACTGGAAAGGATACGTAATAATTGATCTTGCACTGGGTGTTTGTTGCGGCAGTTATGTAGCACTCTATCGGCGTCTCTATATATGTAGCAATCGAAGTCTCTACTCTTGTCATATGTAGACGTAGTGTTATGTATGAGTCTTTTAGCAGTTTTTAGGCGAAAGCCTGGTTAGTGTACTCTTGGCGTTGGGCACTGACCAACATTTCGTGGAGTGAAGTCGACCCGGTATGTGCCATCCTTCTTCTTGTAAACCTCCGTTTCGATCTCTCCCTGCGAATCTGAAAACAAAAACATACTCTCGTTTAAGTTGAAAATCCATGAGTGCCTTCACACGGAGACAAACGTGTTAAATATGTATATACGTGGGGGCGGGGGTGGACGCGGGTCGTGGAAACCCGCGAATAGGGTTGGGTTGGGTTGAAAAATTTGAGCCGTGGGTCGAACCGCGGGTACCCACTTTACGCTGCGTGGGTCGACTAATTTTTTACCGACCCGCGAAACCTAAAATTTGCTATGTCGGCCTCCAAATTTATAAAAGTTTGAGTACCGTATAATAGTACCATTCGTGTAAGGCACATATGTAGCGATGCAAACGATTTAGGTACAGATGTGCACTTTTCAAACTGAAATTCCACATGGGCAACAGCTTGAAAACAATTAATTATCAGGTAGGGCATGTCTATGGAGTGGTGGGTCAAAGTGGGTCGCCGGTCGGGTTTTACGGCGCGGGTTGGGTCGCGGGTTACCCACAAGTATCGAGCCGCGGGTTGGGTTGGGTCGCGGGTCGAAAATTCTGACAAGCGTCCACCCCTGCGTGGGGGTTGCACAAGGACGGGCTAGTCTGCATATTATCAATATCTAGAAGTTTGTACAACGAATCTGTTGTTTTTTCTCGTTCATTTGTGCTTAGACTATAACCGCAGTTTTGATTGTTGTCCGAAGATGATGTGTCCGTCCAAGCTGATTTCGTATTTGTAAATTTAGAATTAAGAATTAGGAAAAACTGTTATTTTATCATTAGGAATTTAGGCTAAACAATGTAAAGGACCATACCCTTGACAGTGGCATCAAAGTCCAGGTCTAGCTGAGCCAGTTCTGGGCTGGGGATGATGCTGAGCCTCGTAGGCTTGTCCACCGGAACCCGTTGCAGTCCGGGACCCTCCAGCGTCACATCTTTGGCGCTCAGAATGTGGCAACAGAATGGACTGCCTGAAACCAACAGCATAATAATGTCTCACTTATATAGAAGACTTTACCTATATATTGAACGTATATAATGCTCCGATAATTGCGGACGCATCGGACAGAACAGCTTTTCAAAGAGGTATGAATTTGATCAGTGTTGATTGGGATCATTACTTGTAGCAAATGTTTTCCGAAGTTTCTCTCAGTAAACAGTATTTCTGGGACAAACTTGCGACGTTATGTCCTAACATTTGCGCCGCTAATTTCATTGTGAAATACACACATACTCGTAGGTACATACATCGCCTGATAGATCTATCACGTTCACTGATTCCACTATCTATAATTTTTATTATATCATGCCTGTCTTGAAATAAGCAAAGCCCAATGCAAAATGGGCGTCGACATATCAAACTTATATTATCACTCCGTGAAATGAAAAACCTGCTGCGCTGCAAACAATCATAACAGACAGAATGACCGAAATTGTATGCATCTATTATTGTATCCACAGCTGTGAGATTTGGTTTTCTAAATGCCCGCTGTTTAGTGTACCGTTAAGCTTCAGCGGTCCCTGTATATTGTGTGAAACTGTGAGATAGTATATAGTGAGTAGTGAGCATTAAAGTGTGAACAATGTGTGATACTTTGTAAACAATCTGAGATAAAAAATGCAAGTCTGATTACTACCTATTCTTTAGTCGAATATAGTTCGCAAAGTCTACCAACAGCAAACCCAGATACGTATGTATGTATAGCAGACAATAAATGCAGTCAACCACACATACCAACACAGCAGCAGCAGAGACACATTTGGTGCACACACTCACGTTCACATACACCGGCACAATCACATGAGGCAAAACGTACACAAACGCACACACAAAACCCTTCCAAAATACACGTTATCAACCGACAGACTCATTCTAAAGAAGCCTGCTGCGCTGTGACGCAGCAGGAAAAACAGTGCAATAACTAACACCAATAACTACAGTCAGTTACAAATGAAAATGCCTCTTGGCGTCTGAATTCCGACGCCAGAGACGTCGGATGACATCACCCGACGCGTCCCGGTTATATCACCCGACGCCAAGCTTGCTGGCCTCGCTAACAAAAATTTTGTCATTCGACGCCAACCGAAACTCGATAAAATTTACATGTAAAATGAAAAAGGAGGGGTCGAGAACAGGGTTTGAAAACAACTGAGATAAATATGCATTAACAAACACTTTTTTCATTTGTTATTTTCAACTTTACATAGGTAACTCAAACAAATGGCAATTTAATTTCAAATTTGGAAAAAATATTTATCTTTTGATTTTTTAGTGAAAATATGTAACCTCTCTTTTTACCAAAGAATTAGGGGAGAGTCTGCCAGGTTACATCTTACATAAGAATGTCTGGCTAACTTGGCCAGAATAATGTCAGTGTACTTAGTTTTATCTTTTCGTATTTTAAATATCAATTTTTAAAAACGTCAGATTAATGTAAAATTTTTCGTACCTAAATCCTTTTAATAATTAAATAATACTTAGTTTAAAGCCCGCGAGCATAAACTTTGAAAGCCCGCGTGCATAAACTCGTGCGCGCGCACTCGTTCATGCACTTGGCGCTTCACGTTACAGTGCGCACAAATTACAGAGTGCACTGCACACTACATTGTGCTATAACTTACACTTATATGGGTAAACTTCGTATTGCGTAGCAAAAGTTGCATACACAGTCCCTGTACCTATGTATCTGGGATATTTACTTTGATTTAAAAGAATTCATTTTATTTCGATTCATGATAGCTGTAGCTTGTACAGCCGTATATCCCGATACCCATGAGCCCAACTGACTGGATCCTTACCGGGCACCACGTGGTCGTTGAACATGATGCTGATGTAGTGCGGTCCGGTGGTTTTGGGCACGAAGGAGATTTCATAGCGGTGCTGGCCCAGGCTCTTGGCCCGGCTCTCCAGTTTTCCATCGTTCACACTCACTTCCAAATTACCCACACCTGCTTCACTCGCATCCACTGAAAAGATGCAGAATAGAATTAAGTTGATTAGGTTTAAATTGGTTTGATTTAATCAAGAGTACATAATACATAAAATATTAATAATAGTACGTAATAATTAAGAGTACATAGTAATCCTATTCTGCACTCTTGGTTTAATTGAACTTCTTTCTTCAGTGACTTATGCCAAAGTTGAATTAGATTTACACAATTTTGTGTACTAGATGGAGTCGTTATCCTATTTAAACAATTTGCTATGATAAATTATGTTTAGTTTTATGAAATAGGAGTACATGTGATGTCAAGAAGAATTAAGGACCATATTAAGCATTAGATAGAAATGGAATCTGAAATTCATGAGCGGCATTCACACCAGAAAAAACTTTCGCTATTGGATTGCCTTTAATTGTTATTTTTGATCCATATTTTTAATCTATGCAGACTCCTATTTTCTCATTGCTTATTTCATATGTATTTCTGCCTAGTGAGAAAGGAACTTAACAAGTCAAAGTTTAATGCAGTGTAATCCATTTAATCCATTTAATCCCAACCTGTGAAGTGCACTTCTTGATCGATGACCCCGCAGGTGGTGCCGTCGACCTTGATTCCGTTGGGGTCGTAGACTCGGCACAAAAACGGACTGCCCTTCACTGGCTGCCCATTGGCTTCGATGTAGATTGAGTGGTCGCCTAGAACAATTTGCTTTGCCGGATTAAACCAGTCCATTTTAATATGACTAAAACGAGCTGAAGAGCTGTATGCTGGAACCTCGCTGTAACCACTACGATAGTGTTTTAATTAACAGTCCATTTTAGCCGGACGTTTAGAAGTTCGTTTAAATCAACGCTACATAATATAAATAAACAAAGCGAATCCAATTGAAATCACTTTGAAAGAAATATCAACCCGTTGGGTTTCGTACCTGGGACACTCGGGGTGAACTGGACCTTGTATTCCGACGGGTTCACCTCAGTCACATAAGTGCGCACATTGGAATCTCCTGGACCTACAAAATATATCTTCAGGGAAATCATGGTATAAACTGCAGAAAATTGGCGCTGTTTTTGAAACTGACGCTGTTTGTAATCAAGTGAATTAAAAACTTAAAAATACAAAACTGGATAGGTTCTGCCATTGTCCGAAAATCGTCTTAAAATCGACCTCCTATCGAAGAAGCAGTGTCCTTTACTTTTCTTGTCGTCGAACCTATGTACTCCACACATCATGCAAACTGGTGTTTCGTAATGAAACTAAACAAAATTTACTCTTTTTTTAAACATTTTTGAAATCAAGAACGAACTTTAGATGTTTTTTTACTTTTAATGGGTGTGTTTTTACTGAACACCTTTTCAGAAAAAGAAAAAATTTCTTTGTCTAAAAACGTCATCTAAACTTTAACTATAACTATTTCGTAATGAAATAAAAAAATTTTGCGAAATTGAGGATTATCCTGATTGTTATTAAAAAGCATTCCTCGATTAGGGCTTTCCCTTGATCGACATTTGCGAATATCGGACTTGTGAAGAATAACCGTAGCCTCATGCGTTAATGAAGACCATGCCAAAATTCATGCAAACTTCGAGCCAATAACTTACTTTTACATATTTATGCTTCATATGGAGGATTTATCCTGTCATTTAACTATGTAAAGTCGACAAACAGATACAAACAAACAAAGTTGTTGACAAACAGTAGAGTTCAAGAATAAACACAGTGTGAAGTTGGACTCGCCTGTATTTTGCGTTGAAAAAACACGTCAAAAATATTGAACTGATAAGCGGTTTCAAATCATTCTTGTTATTATGTCATTCCAAAATTTCAGATTAGAATAAGTCGTGTCCGCTCAATTCGGCAAAAAACGGGCCCTAAGTTCTAATCTACTTCAATCTAATGAGAGTCACTATAGAGATGCACGGGAGGAATCGGCCAGGGGGGGGTGAACGACCCCTGGCGGAAGGGGGGGTGGTCTCTAGTTCTGGCCATTTTTTGGCGACAGCCGAAAATTTTTCGGAATTTTTCGATTTTCAACTCATTTTTGGGGTACTGTTTTGGCCGCAGGCGAAATTTTTTTTGCAATTAATCAATTTTTTGAGCAATTTTGGGGTACTTGGTACTTTCTTGGCCATCAGAGGGGGGGTGGCGCGTTGAGGGGGGGTGCCGGATGTCTGAGGGGGGGGGGGGGGCGACCCCCCTCAGGGGGGTGGATACCCCCCTACCCCCCTATGTGCATCTATGGTCACTAACCAGAGCATCTGGCCTTAATGTCAGTTTTGCTGGGGGTGGTGATGAGGAAAGAGACGGGTGCCCCGGCGGGGGCTCGGCTCGGCAGTCGTCGCTCCTTCTCCATCTGCACCCCTGGCGCCACGGGGGGGTCTTGGGGAGGGGGGGTTTGCTTGGCTGCCTTCGACTGCACTTGTTGGACGTCCACGGCTTTTTGGGAGATCGCTGGGCCCGGCTTGCTGGTCACCGAAGGTTCCACGTCCACGCGGAATGGACTGCCTGAAATTGGAAAAAGATTTAAAAATGAAACGAAACGAAATGAAAAAATAAAATAAAAATAAAAAAAGAAAAAACTTAAAAAAAACAAAATTAAAAAAATGAAACTCAGAAAAAGGATTATTTATGAACCGACACTGAGTACCAAAATTACTTGCTACACACTACAAAGTCAAAGTGCAGTCGCAGTCGCTTGATTCCGGAGTTAAAGTTAATATATGTATGTACCGATAAATTTTGACTCCGTAAGCAAGTGACTCTGGCTGCTCAATGACTCCGGAGTCAAAACGAAGTCGGAGTCAAAGTCCATATATAAAGTCTATACTTTGACTCCGAAGTCTAGTTACTGACTCCACTGTGACTTCTCAGTATCGTTATTTGAATAATTATATTGATATTAAAAGTCAGTATTTTAAAATACTTTTAATATTAATAATTTTATTAATATTAAATTAAAAATAATTTGAGAATTTTATTTATTTTAATATTAAATAAAAATTTTTTATATTAATACAGCTACCCAATTATTTCAGGAAATTTAAAAGCAAAAAAAAATGAAAGAAATTTTGGTCGAAAGAAAAAGCAAATGAAAGAAAAATCAAAGAAAAAGAAAGAAAATTTGGACAAGCAGTTGACTAGCTGTCAACTGGTTATCTAACTGAAAATTAATTGCTGGTTAATTGGCCTAGGCGCTAGGGCTGGGCACGGTTACAAAATCACTATCCGTGTACACGGTTAGTTTCGAAGGCTAGTAACCGCGAGTAACGGTTACTGCAATTATCCGCGTGTACACGGTAATTATCCGTGTAACCGTGTAACCGTTTACACGCTAAGTATCCGTGTAGCCGTTTACACGGATACTAACCGTGTAAACGGTTACACGGTTACTAAACAGTTACACGGTTACTAACCGGTTACACGGTTACTAAACGTCAAGAAGCAGAGGGGGAGAAATGACCAAGAGAAGATGCGAACCACCCATCTCTAGATCTGCAGACCAGCAAGCTACCATATGAGCTAGTGGGACAATGCAGAGCTGTCAGTATAAATGCCTTTATATATCTTGAAGAATATAGCTAGCACATAAATGCGTGTATGAAATAACACAGGCAAATCGCTTGCGCACGATTGTAGGCTAATTTGCATAAATCCAGCAGCCAAGCGAACATTTTTCTTAACGGGTACACGAAGTCGGAAAACGGATACTGTAACCGGTTACACTATCCGTTTAGAGTAACCGGTTACACTATCCGTTTAGAGTAACCGGTTACACTATCCGTTTAGAGTTAAACGGTTACAGTATCCGCGGTTACTGTGTCTTAACGTGTACACGCTGTAACCGCTAAGTAACCGCGGATAGTGACCCCTAACCGTGTACATGCTAAGCTTAGCGTGTACACGGTTACACGCGTGTACTCGGTTCGTACCGTGTAACCGTGCCCAGCCCTACTAGGCGCATATTGATAAATACATACATCCATACTTTTACACGCACACTCACACATGTGTAGCACGTACATATTCTATACATATGTGTGGCTGTCTGCCATCAGAGAAGGGAACTTGTGAACTTTCGGTTTGCCAAATTGACCCGACAAACATCCATCAACTTTTCTCTGTTGAAAACAGAAAGAAAAATGAAATGGAAGAAAAATCAAAGAAAAATGAAAGAAATTTGATAGAAAAAGAAAAAAAAATTTCCTGAAATAAATGGGTAGCTGTATTAAATTTAAAATATTTCACCTATATTCTATTTATATGAATAATATTAATATTAAAAATAAATTTCACTATTAAAATAACGGTACTCCTCAGTCAGTAGCAAGTAATTTTCGTCGTTACTGTAGTCCACTAAATTTCAATGGGCTAACTACAATAATAATGGAATTCGGTTTGCTTTTAAAAAAACTTGCACGTTTATGCAAATAACCCAGAGGAGCAACTGTATCGAATTGCAGAAAGGTCTGATGCTTCTGGGTTAAGTTATTCCAGCTAACTCAGTTGATCTTCTCCAGTTAATCCGTTTGTGAACAGGCCCTAGGACTGATTCCTAGTCTAGCGGATGGATAGCCTAGTTGTCCGTAACTCTGTCTGCAAAAAGTTTGAGCAGTCGTTAAAATAATGTTGACGCTACAGTTTTCGATGCGTAAGCTACAAGCTAAAATAGTAGATGTCTACAAACGCTTTAAACATGAAATAAAGGATTACAGAATTAAAATATCCTGCACAGGATTAGAGACATTTCTTAATATACCTAAGTCATTGAGACAATTCTGATTTTGCAGCAGAAATAGTTAGGCATCTACAGAAAAAAACTGGTTTACTCTATGGAATGAAGTTGCCTTTTGCTCAATTCGCAGACTAAAAATTTAGGAAACTGAAAGAAACATATCTGAGAAAGTAACCGATTATAAAACATTAAGGATAGTAAACCTCAGCTCGAAATGAAAATTTGTGGATGAGAAATGTTCAGAAAGAAAGTTTCAAATACCTAACTTCCATCTTTGAACTCTTCAAACCGCTTTTCTTAATATTACAACAAAAATTCTTTAGACACAAATTATGGGTTTTTTTCTTGCACAACAAAAAAGTTAGCACTTTTATACTTTTCAAAGTGCAGTTGACATATATTTGCAGCCAAGACAGACGTTTTGTACAAGAAAATCAAGTCTACACGTTGGTCTACTAAATGGCCGAGTCATTGTAAAAAATGACTTCCAATTGATTCCAAAAAACACAGTCAAGTGTCAGGACCCATTTTCTTGAAAGTTCGGGTGAAAAGGGAAGAAATGTCTTGAGTTTTACTCTAGTTTACAAAACAGAGGGCTCTAAAATCTGTTGAATACAAGAGAAATACCGTCAGCAGAAATTATAATAAAATTGTGTAGGTTTAGCTACATAATTATTGTCATTTATGTATCATGGAGTGGAATAGGTAGTTTTTAACAGGCCAGAAATTACTTTAAAAATACAGACTTTTAAACTTTTAGATAAAAGAACGTCAAAAAGCAGGAAGTTAATCTATATTTTGATCAAAAAATGCTGAATCCTAAGACAAAAAAAAACACGCGCTTTCATTACGAAAAGAACGAACTGCAAGCATCAAGAGTATACAACAAGTATGTAGTCACAAAATCAGGCCACCAGTTTTGTCCAGGGTTAAGCAATTTTTGGTCAGACTTTAGAATGACGCTGCCCCATCTACCGACCTTTGACCGGCAACCGGTTGAAGTTGACATGAATGTGGTGCGTTCCTGGCTGGGTTGGCATCAGGGAGGCCCTGAATGTTTCCGAGTCCTGCTGGACCACTTGTGTCGGCACCATCTCCCCTTCGGGCGTCTTGGCCAAAATCTCCATCGTGCCGAAGCCAGCATCGCGTAACGACACTAAAACACTACAGACTCTAAGAAAAGGGTAAGGATTCCGGCAGTTTTATTTTTTAGGACAGGTTCCAAAATTTTCTGGAAATTCTTAACCCTTTAATGCCCAGAGCATCTCGCGCCAGGCAGCCTGATTCTGACACCTTCTAGTTTTTTGATCATTGCTCGAGTTACGTGCATCGTAGAGAGATCGCGAAACCACCATTCGATAGAAAAATGAATGGTGCACAAAACAGGTCACGAAGAAAATACTACTTTTGCGATGAAAAAAAGTTAAATTTGCACATTGCTTATGGAAGCATAGGTTTTGTTGTGCGGCAGAAGATTCAAAATTTGGCCACTAAATATAAAGATCTAAGCTTTCTGAAAAAACAATTTGCAGTTCAGCTGAATAGAATGAACAAATCAAGTTTTATGGCCCCCGATTGGGTATTCATCACGTGATGTGCCAAATGGCTGCTCTGGGAATTAAAGGGTTAATATTGAAAAAAATAATTATGAAGTACTGTATGTACATAAATATTATTTATTTATTTGTTTACAATAAAAATCATACAAGTCTTTTGAGTATGAATAAATGCGTAATGTTTTATAGGAAGGATATATTATTTCCTAGGAACCCCGTCAAAAATAGCTGCGGAGATCAGTTTTAATCTACGCTTTGCTACGCGTAGATTAAAACGTAGATTTAAATCGTAGAGTAAGCGTAGCTCCGCTTCTATAACGTAGATTTGCTCGTTTACTACGCGCTATATGCGTCCCTGCTTAGCCCTAGCCTATTGCCTATTGCCCTGCAAAAAGTATATGTATCTACATTGTGACTGACGTTATACTAACGTCAATTGATGGTGGACCAGGGGGGGACATAAGGTGTTGCGTTCCTCGTCACTGCCTGAAATATTTCCCGACGGACATTTGACACATTTCACAATTACTCTCCATCCGTTTATATTCGCCCACTAAAATGTTGACCAAAACTTCAAAGTCTAAATTTTTTCCGCCCCTCACATTGTATTAGTACTCGCCATATGTTCTTACTAACACGCAGCTACTATTACCGAAACATAACACACTTAACTTACAAGCTAAACTAACAACACAACAATGGTGTAAACCTAGGTAAATTTACACTTATATACACTCACGTAGTACTGGTATAAAACTGCTAGCCTAACGTCAGCCTAGCTCTACCTACCTACCCATGCACACATATGTGAAATATTACAACATAAATAAAATACTCTTCAAGCGGAGACGTACCTACGTTTACTAGCGTAGCTACTATGTCATATACAAAGCGTAGCTACGTTTAGAATCTCCGCAGCTATTTTTGACGGGGTTCCCTACGACTTTAATGTCGGTTTGATGCACCTGTAACTGCAAGACTGAGCAGGCTCAGCTGAGTGGCTCAGTCCTGTTGACGTACCAGTGAAGCTGAGCTCCTGGTTGACCCTGCCCTTGGTGAAGTCCTTGACCTGTACTCTTGCCGGGTCGAATGCCTTGACGGTGAAGGGCGTATTGGGCAGAGGGTCGCCATCGACGTCGATTTGGATCTTGTGTGTTCCTGAAAATATGACTAGGTATTACCTATACCTACTCAACAAGCAAAAAAAAAGTTAAAGAATGATGCAGAGACTGGAATTTATAGGTTATTATATAACCCTAACGCTGGAGTTTTCCTTAAAAGTTTGTGAAACACAACAACAATTAACAAATTTATACTGGCTTGATAACGCTACTACCTATGTAGATACATACATAGCATTTGAATTGCTTCAAGCCAAAATTAAAGTATGTCTTTCACTACAACTTACATAAGAAGAAAAATTTTGACAAAGCTTGTGAACTTCAGCTACAGGTATGTATGTAGTTGTGGACTAGATTGGAACCGACTTTAGTTGATTATATTCAGATTTTGTGTATAATTAAAAACAATTAATGTTAGGTTAAAAAAATACAGTTAAGAATATTGAATTACCGATTTCGTTGGGAGTGTATTCGACAGTGAACCCGGATTCTGTTTTGCGAGTTTGCACTGGCAGAGGCTGCTTGCTTGGCGCTAAAACAATAAAACCTGTTCATTCCCATGTATTTTAATATGTAGAGGAATATTGATTGATTTTAATAAAATGGTTACCAATTACGGTGGAATAAACGGTATTGAAAAACCTTGTTTGACGTATTAATAGAGTCCTAGAATTCATCCAATTAATGCAGATTTAAAATTAAAAAACCAGAAATTAATGAATTAAAAGGAAAAAAGTACGAAAAACTAAAAACTCCGCAGTGGGTAGGATTCGAACCTACGCGGGGAAACCCCAACTGATTTCTAGTCAGTCGCCTTAACCACTCGGCCACCACTGCATATGAACAATCTGTCTAAAACGCTTTTACAAACTTTACGAGCAGAGTTTGCCAACACGATAGAAACTTTTCAACCATAAAATTTCATTAAACTAGTTTTACAGACATCTATTTGCTGCACAGCAATTGTAAACTGTTTCAAATGTGAGTATGTTGCAGTGAAATAAGTGAATATTATGCTAGGTTATGATTCGCTGATGGAAATTTCATTAGCCAATCAGATATGTGTATCGCTGAAATGTACAGAGTCATTTTTGACGAAAAAAATTTTTAAACATTTTTTAAGTTTTTAAATACTTTTAGTTTTAACAATGAAGTTTCATGAAGCATATTTCACTAAAACCAACTGTTTAGCATTCAATTTCATAAAATTTGAGCTCGGATAAGCTTTAGGTTTTGGTTTGGTCCTTTCCGTTATCCAACTCAGCCTTTGACCCTGACCTCCTGAACCAGTGTGGCTAATGTTATTCACTCTTTTTAGGTGCTTTAGCTATTTTAGCTACTTCTAGTTGGTTTTTGCACATATCAGTGCATGATGATGGTTTATATTTGGATTAGGCTTGAAATCGGCACCAAAGGTGAATTATGTACCTTTATCGTTACGGAGTAGTGAACTTTAGTCCGCATTATGTAACAGTTTCACAGTTCAAACTTTTTGATTAAACGGACTTAACTGTGCACACCAAAGCTAGCGTGCATGATGAATCCTTTTAGTCCGCTGGCATTTTAGGAATGGGCTCGGACTTAAATCAAGTGACTTTAGACTCGTTTATTTGTTTCGTTGGAGTGCATTATGAGCCATCATAAAGCTTGCACTCTGAAATCCAGTTTGTTTCAATAATGATGAGCAATTTTCCCGCGACTACTTTAATCTGCTACAGTGTCAATAACCAAATACAGTTACATCTATGGGCCAATTCCTAAAATGGATTAAACGGATAAGATTAAAATTTGTTTGCCTAATATTATCTCGATGATGAGGAAGTCTTAAAAAATTTTGTGCACAAGCGGAAGGCTTTCGTTTTACACATAAATGCTAAATTTGTGTATAAATTCATAGACGGAGTCATGAGTTTGGCAAAACAAATTTTAATCTAATCCGTTTAATCCATTTAAGGAATTGGCCCTATCTAGTCCACCAAATATGCAATAAGCCAAGGCAAGTGTATGTACTCACAGGTGACGCTGACTCTGAATTTGCTGGACTTTGCCTTGAGGTTGGTGACCTGGAAACTGGTCCTCTGGCTCAGCGGCACTGGACTCAGGCCCGGCCCCTCCACCCTCACCGAGCGACGGTCCAGGGGTTCCTCGTCAGACGAGCTGCTCGATCCGCTCGAGTCCTTCGCCCGGCCCCGCTTCTGGTAGTGACGCGTCTCCGATATGGCCTCTGTTCGCGTCTCCTCCACTGTACGGGTGCTGGCTGGGAATAGAAGGTTATAAAATTAAATGAAAGGTTTGATTTTTTTGTGGAAATGATTCAAATTTTTGCCCTGTATGCACTACGCACTATGGAGCATTTTTTTGTGATAAAAGACGATTCGATTATATTACTAGTGTGTTCAGGTGAATATATAATTTTTAGGTTTCTTTTCAATTTCCGGGTGCGTATGTTAACCTTAACTTTAGCGGGACAACCTTTTTCTTTCACTAAAAAACTTTTGTGGGTAGGGAACAAGCGTAAGCAGAATGCCCCCAAGTCAAATGGAAAAAGTCGCGATATGTTTTCTTAAAGCTAAAAAATCCTGTTTCGCGCTCAAAAAACGGAAAGTAGTGTTTCTGACCGGCCGCAATTTTCTGATGGTCGCGGGCTTCCCCTGATGGTCGCTGGCCGGCCGACAAAAGCCGGCGCCGGCCAGCTAAAATCAGCTGGCCGGCCGGCCGAATTTGACCGGCCGGCCGGCTGGTTAAAAACACCGGCCGGCCAGCCAGATTCAACCGTCTGACAAAATTAGGCCGGCATAACAATCCGGCAGGCTAGGTTAGGTATGCCAAAATGACACTCTGGATTTGGATCATTTGGTTTTGTCCAAAAATTCGGCCGCTCCGGCCGGCCCGGCTGAATTTCTCTGCCCGCCCGACCGCCGGCCGGCCGTCGGCTTTTAGGGCCGGTCACAAACACTGACGGAGAGTACCAAAATTTGTAAAATTGCAAATCCGCATCTTCATCGAAACTGAGACTTCGAAAGTTTCGGTTGGTTTTTTATAGCAAACTGACTTGTTTTGCCAGGCACTGGTTGTCTGGGTCCATAGCTGGCTACCACAGACGATGATTGTCGTAGATCGTCCCCGCCACGATAGTCCGCTTGCTGCCGCTCAAAATATAAACAAATGAAATAACTTGCAATACTTGAATTAGCATCTCTGCCACAGTAGAAAATTTCATTCTTTTATGGTATACGTCATTGTAGCTCGGATAAGAGCGGAAAATATGTGGTCTATTTGGTCAATAGCTGTGCCACAAGTATGATTTCATCTAAAAAAAAACACAAGAAAACTTAGCCCGACTAGACCATATGTACCTGTTGTGATTGGAAGCTGGGTCGGGAAGTGGGAGTGGTGTGTTTTTGTTCCCAGTGGGACTGGTGGGACTGGGAGGTGTGATAACCGGTGAGGGCCGGTTTTTCCCGGACGGGACTCTCGCTTGAGGAAGAGTCTGTTCGTTTGCCATCGTTGCGCTGCTCCCACTCCCGAGCCGCTTTCGAGACCTAAAACAGTAACAATCATTATTTTACTTGTCAAAGACTCAAAGAGTCAATTTTTTTGTTTAGCTGTGCATTAATACAGAACAGTAACACCAGTAATTTTGCCTTATACCGAGTTCCTCTTTCTACAAGTGGTAGTAGAGAGAAGTTGTAAAAACCGTTTAGAATAACCTGTTTTGCGCAGGCTACTGGAGAGCAATTGTTGCCAACACAAAAGTAATAATTTGTCAATTTAGGTATATATAAATATTTAGTAGTCCAAAGTACAAAGGTACAAAGCGTCAAAAGTTGGTATTCGAAGCACTTGATCGACACTTCTTACATATGTAGGTTCTTGAGAAACGATTTGACACATTCAACTAGCGTTCAAAAACACAATTTGCTACAGCGGCTATGACTGTTTCTCAAGGGAGTAGAAAACTACCTAAAACTGACGATTGAGAGCTGACGTACATGTACCTTAGTTTGGTTGAGTGCTTCGGAAACGCCCATCATATAAGCGGGTTGTCGTGTCGTCTCGTAGGTAGTTTTTTCCTCAGAAGGTTTGGAAACAGTGTCGAAACCGATCGGTTTTGTCAGAGTCGGAGGTATATTTCCCGGATAGTCGGTTGAGCTCTGGGTCAGCGTGATCTCCGTGGTTTCTCGATACGTCTCATCTCGTTCTCCCTGTCGGCTGTATGGCTTGGGAAAAGTGGTGAAGGACGCTGAGACTGTTTTGGTGGCCGGTTCATAAGCCGGTGCAACCGGTGGCTCAGATTTTTCCGTACGTATCGCCGAAGACATCTGAAATGACGATTTTGAGCTCATCTTGTTGGCGTCATAATCATAGGGTCCCCCCGTGCCCACGTCAGGTAGGTCCCTGAGGCCCCCTCCTCCTTCGGTTTTATGAAACGGCTTGGCGGTCACATTGACCAGACCCCCTGTGGTTCCGCCATAGCTGGTGGTTGAACGACTTTCTCGCTGATAGCTGGAGTAGCCCGACGTGGGTGATCGACTGAGCAAATCTGGGCTAGCCTTGTCCCCATTGAGCGCTGAGTTGCTGCGACTGTGCTGCTCCTGGCCGATCCCGTTCGTGCTCCAGCCCCGGGGACTGCTGAGCGACGGGATGGACGAACTGCGCTGCTGACTGCCGGAGCCTGAAACAAACAAACGAATCAGACCTTTGGCCACAGCAAGAGTACATAATAAGACATATTACATCCTATCATGTACTCTTGGCCACAGTATGTAATGACAGGTAAAAGAAGTTAGCCACGAGTAATGCCTACAGGTGTCTGTACAGACAACGATCCACGCGACTAGTTACAGGTTATGTATTACCACACATCAAAGTTAGCCACGAGTAATGCCTACAGGTGTCTGTACAGACAACGATCCACGCGACTAGTTACAGGTTATGTATTACCACACATCAAAGTTAGCCACGAGTAATGCCTACAGGTGTCTGTACAGACAACGATCCACGCGACTAGTTACAGGTTATGTATTACCACACATCAAAATTGCGTTTATTGCACTATTTGAAAACAAAAAACGGCCCTAAATGCTAACATAGTTAAACTACATAACATTCATGCACATACATAACATATATGCAGCTAAAAGTTAGCGGTCAAACTCTAACTTTAATTTTAGCTTGAAATAAAACACACTTTAACTACTTTAACTTTACTCTACTTTAACAGTAAAAGCAGGAATTAAAGTATGATACTACCTTAGGGAACCGTTGCCTCTAGGCATCAGAAGTGCGTCATTTACTCGCAATTACGAAGGGGGTACTGATCCCGCATGATTTCTAGTTTTTTAATTTGCTAGACTATCATACCAGGAAAACTGGGCGCAGTATGTTGTTGCTGAGCAAATATCCACTTGACCGTGCCCACGTCCGAGGTGCACATGTTGCTGTGGCTGTGCTGGCGGTCCAGACGGTCCAGGGTCGACTCCCGCCCTGGCTGAACCTCCACACGGATCGGACAACCTATAATAAACATTTTGAACGTATATCAATTTGAAAAACGCAGATTTTTTTGTAATCATTGATGATTTAAAAGGGATTTTATTTGCAATCAATAATGATGTAACAGATTTTTTTCGACTACAGTTACACGTTTCATTTTATGTTTAGTATTTACCTGCTATAAAGCGGTTAAAATTATGCTCAAAGTGTCATTTCTAATTTCTAAACCTTCTTAGTGACTAAGTTTCATCGTCCAATTAACATATAATGGTATGTATGTATGTAGTTGTTGGTCTTACCCCGGACCATTTCCCCGTTGAACGTGATCTCGACAATGTATGTGCCGATCTCGTTGGGGATGAAGGTGACGAGACATCGACCGGTGCCCTTCATCTGGATATTGTGCGGGACTCGATCTTGGTTGATCGATATCTCCATCTGTCCGTGCCCAGCCTCGTTGGCATCAACTAAAACATAAAGGGTCACCTTATGCGCTATTAGTGGCGTGATTATGTCGTTATTTTGTCGGCTGAACGGACATATGGCTGTAAGTATGAATGGAGTCATAAGGGGCAGGTAGACATAATAAGTTCGACTGATGTTGCCCTGGGGTGCGCTGCTCCTTACTTGACGCCTTTTGGAGGCAGGAGTATCACCATGCAACCGAATACACCCAACAAGGGTGAGTGGGTGTTAGAACAAGTTAAACTAATAACTAAAAGCATTTTGGTTAATATGTGGACTTACAATATCTAATTAGTTAGGGCTATGTATGTAGCTAAGTTCTGGAATGATATATTTACAAACTTGTTTAACAAAGGTTCAGTCCAAGTCGAAAACGTGCTCGTCAAATCTTACTCATAGCGTTTGATATTTGACGATGTTTCATACATGTTCAGTGAATTTTACATAATAAATATCGATAATTAAACATAAATTCAAAAAATCTTACACAAACTTGCTAGAACAAATGCACCTCAAACAGCAAACAAAGTCATGTTTTATAACAACGCTGTTGGCAGCGAAAACAACGTAATCCGTGGAACAAACAGAAAACTGCGTGTTACCGAAAAACTGAACCGGTCGCCCCAAGCCGCCCCCCGAGATGGGGTCGATGAACACTTTTTGCGGCGCGTAGGTGGAGACCGAGAACGGACTGCCGTCGATCGCGCGTCGTTGGATCGTCAGGTCGATTCGGTACACACCTACAAATGAATAATAATGAAAATTAAAAAACAATGTCTCTGTATATGATAATTTTAATGTTGAAAGGAAAAACGACTGTTATGGACGGAAGACTGTGTAGGTGAATGTGTGTTCTAGATCATAGTTCAGGGTGTTTAAGTCTAGTGTCCAGGAGTCAGTCTAAATTGCTTTTCTAGTGCTTTCTAAAGTGCTTCAGTCTAAAGTTGTCATGAAATAAAGTAATAGAGTAGAGTAATAAAGTTGGGATCATGGTCATTGTGAATCCCAGCCTATGTGTCCATAAAAAATGCAAACTACATAACTTCTAAATAAAAAAATAAAAAAAATGCCGAAACTATGTAGCTGTTAAAAAGGCAATACATATGTAAAACTGCTCATGAAATAATCTAAACTCAGATTAACTTACGCATGCCCTATATAATCGGCGTAATCCTGCCTAATAGCTAAGAACACACACAGCTGAAACTTTACAATAGCACATTGAAAGTATGCCTACATGTTACAACAGTTTGAGTTTGAGTTGCCACAAAATTTTCTATTCCACAAAACTTTTGCAAAAGCTACTCAAACTCGTTTCTAAAGCCGGATTTTGGTGGCGTTAAAAAATAATCGACATATTTTATTGACGACCCGCTATTGTACTGTTGTTAGATGAGAATGCATAGCGTTTATTGCGCAAACCAAGGAAAAAAATGGCGTGTGAAAAAAATTGTTGTTGAATGTATAAATATTACAGAAATAAATTAGTTTACAAATAAAACCATTTGTGGAATGGACAAATTTGTGGTATCATGTTACAGACTTTAGGAAAAAAACTAATCACAAATGTGCGAAAAACTGCAAACAAGTTATAAAATTACAGAAAATGTGCAAACAAAC